>JAWMAR010000588.1:200101-240101 GCA_036785375.1 Leucoraja ocellata
GTTGGTCGGGATGGGACTAGTGTAGATGGGGCATGTTGGTCGGGGTGGGAATAGTGTAGATGGGGCATGTTGGTCGGGGTGGGACTGGTGTAGATGGGGCATGTTGGTCGGGGTGGGAATAGTGTAGATGGGGCATGTTGGTCGGGGTGGAACTAGTGTAGATGGGGCATGTTGGTCGGGGTGGGAATAGTATAGATGGGGCATGTTGGTCGGGGTGGGACTAGTGTAGATGGGGCATGTTGGTCGGGGTGGGAATAGTATAGATGGGGCATGTTGGTCGGGCTGGAACTAGTGTAGATGGGGCATGTTGGTCGGGGTGGGAGTAGTGTAAACGGGGCATGTTGGTCGGGGTGGGACTAGTGTAGATGGGGCATGTTGGTCGTGGTGGGACTAGTGTAGATGGGGCATGTTGGTCGGGGTGGGACTAGTGTAGACGGGGCATGTTGGTCGGGGTGGGACTAGTGCAGACGGGGCATGTTGGTCAGGGTGGGACTAGTGTAGACGGGGCATGTTGGTTGGGGTGGGACTAGTGTAGACGGGGCATGTTGGTCGGGGTGGGACTAGTGTAGATGGGACATGTTGCTCGGGGTGGGACTAGTGTAGATGGGGCATGTTGGTCGGGGTGGGACTAGTGTAGATGGGGCATGTTGGTCGGGGTGGGAGTAGTGTAGACGGGGCATGTTGGTCGGGGTGGGACTAGTGTAGATGGGGCATGTTGGTCGGGATGGGACTAGTGTAGATGGGGCATGTTGGTCGGGGTGGGAGTAGTGTAGACGGGGCATGTTGGTCGGGGTGGGACAAGTGTAGATGGGGCATGTTAGTCGGGGTGGGAATAGTGTAGATGGGGCATGTTGGTCGGGGTGGGACTGGTGTAGATGGGGCATGTTGGTCGGGGTGGGAATAGTGTAGATGGGGCATGTTGGTCGGGGTGGAACTAGTGTAGATGGGGCATGTTGGTCGGGGTGGGAATAGTGTAGATGGGGCATGTGGGTCGGGGTGGGACTAGTGTAGATGGGGCATGTTGGTCGGGGTGGGAATAGTGTAGATGGGGCATGTTGGTCGGGCTGGAACTAGTGTAGATGGGGCATGTTGGTCGGGGTGGGAGTAGTGTAAACGGGGCATGTTGGTCGGGGTGGGACTAGTGTAGATGGGGCATGTTGGTCGGGGTGGGACTAGTGTAGACGGGGCATGTTGGTCGGGGTGGGACTAGTGCAGACGGGGCATGTTGGTCAGGGTGGGACTAGTGTAGACGGGGCATGTTGGTTGGGGTGGGACTAGTGTAGACGGGGCATGTTGGTCGGGGTGGGACTAGTGTAGATGGGACATGTTGCTCGGGGTGGGACTAGTGTAGATGGGGCATGTTGGTCGGGGTGGGACTAGTGTAGATGGGGCATGTTGGTCGGGGTGGGACTAGTGTAGACGGGGCATGTTGGTCGGGGTGTGACTAGTGTAGATGGGACATGTTGGTCGTGGTGGGACTAGTGTAGATGGCGCATGTTGGTCGGGGTGGGACTAGTGTAGACGGGGCATGTTGGTCGGGGTGGGACTAGTGCAGACGGGGCATGTTGGTCGGGGTGGGACTAGTGTAGACGGGGCATGTTGGTTGGGGTGGGACTAGTGTAGACGGGGCATGTTGGTCGGGGTGGGACTCGTGTAGAGGGGGCATGTTGGTCGCGGAGGGTCTAGTGTAAACGGGGCATGTTGGTCGGGGTGGGACTAGTGTAGATGGGGCATGTTGGTCGGGGTGGGAGTAGTGTAGACGGGGCATGTTGGTCGGGGTGGGACTAGTGTAGATGGGGCATGTTGGTCGGGATGGGACTAGTGTAGATGGGGGCATGTTGGTCGGGGTGGGACAAGTGTAGATGGGGCATGTTGGTCGGGGTGGGAATAGTGTAGATGGGGCATGTTGGTCGGGGGTGGCAGTAGTGTAAATGGGGCATGTTGGTCGGGGTGGGACTAGTGTAGATGGGGCATGTTGGTCGGGGTGGGACTAGTGTAGATGGGGCATGTTGGTGAGGGTGGGACTAGTGTAGATGGGGCATGTTGGTCGGGGTGGGAATAGTGTAGATGGGGCATGTTGGTCGGGGTGGAACTAGTGTAGATGGGGCATGTTGGTCGGGGTGGGAGTAGTGTAAACGGGGCATGTTGGTCGGGGTGGGACTAGTGTAGATGGGGCATGTTGGTCGTGGTGGGACTAGTGTAGATGGGGCATGTTGGTCGGGGTGGGACTAGTGTAGACGGGGCATGTTGGTCGGGGTGGGACTAGTGCAGACGGGGCATGTTGGTCGGGGTGGGACTAGTGTAGACGGGGCATGTTGGTTGGGGTGGGACTAGTGTAGACGGGGCATGTTGGTCGGGGTGGGACTAGTGTAGATGGGACATGTTGCTCGGGGTGGGACTAGTGTAGATGGGGCATGTTGGTCGGGGTGGGACTAGTGTAGATGGGGCATGTTGGTGAGGGTGGGACTAGTGTAGATGGGGCATGTTGGTCGGGGTGGGAATAGTGTAGACGGGGCATGTTGGTTGGGGTGGGACTAGTGTAGACGGGGCATGTTGGTCGGGGTGGGACTAGTGTAGATGGGACATGTTGCTCGGGGTGGGACTAGTGTAGATGGGGCATGTTGGTCGGGGTGGGACTAGTGTAGATGGGGCATGTTGGTCGGGGTGGGACTAGTGTAGATGGGACATGTTGGTCGGGGTGGGACTAGTGTAGATGGGGCATGTTGGTCGGGCTGGGACTAGTGTAGATGGGGCATGTTGGTCGGGGTGGGACTAGTGTAGATGTGGCATGTTGGTCGGGGTGGGAGTAATGTAGATGGGGCATGTTGGTCGGGGTGGGACTAGTGTAGATGGGGCATGTTGGTCAGGGTGGGATTAATGTACATGGGGCATGTTGGTCGGGGTGGGACTAGTGTAGATGGGGCATGTTGGTCGGGGTGGGACTAGTGTAGATGGGGCATGTTGGTCGGGGTGGGACTAGTGTAGATGGGGCATGTTGGTCGGGGTGGGACTAGTGTAGATGGGGCATGTTGGTCGTGGTGGGACTAGTGTAGATGGCGCATGTTGGTCGGGGTGGGACTAGTGACGACGGGGCATGTTGGTCGGGGTGGGACTAGTGTAGACGGGGCATGTTGGTTGGGGTGGGACTAGTGTAGACGGGGCATGTTGGTCGGGGTGGGACTAGTGTAGACGGGGCCTGATGGTCGGGGTGGGACTCGTGTAGAGGGGGCATGTTGGTCGCGGAGGGTCTAGTGTAAACGGGGCATGTTGGTCGGGGTGGGACTAGTGTAGATGGGGCATGTTGGTCGGGGTGGGAGTAGTGTAGACGGGGCATGTTGTCGGGGGTGGGACTAGTGTAGATGGGGCATGTTGGTCGGGATGGGACTAGTGTAGATGGGGCATGTTGGTCGGGGTGGGACAAGTGTAGATGGGGCATGTTGGTCGGGGTGGAACTAGTGTAGATGGGGCATGTTGGTCGGGGTGGGAATAGTGTAGATGGGGCATGTTGGTCGGGGTGGGACTAGTGTAGATGGGGCATGTTGGTCGGGGTGGGAATAGTGTAGATGGGCATGTTGGTCGGGCTGGAACTAGTGTAGATGGGGCATGTTGGTCGGGGGTGGGAGTAGTGTAAACGGGGCATGTTGGTCGGGGGTGGGACTAGTGTAGATGGGACATGTTGCTCGGGGTGAGACTAGTGTAGATGGGGCATGTTGGTCGGGGTGGGACTAGTGTAGATGGGGCATGTTGGTCGGGGTGGGACTAGTGTAGATGGGACATGTTGGTCGGGGTGGGACTAGTGTAGACGGGGCATGTTGGTCGGGGTGTGACTAGTGTAGATGGGACATGTTGGTCGTGGTGGGACTAGTGTAGATGGCGCATGTTGGTCGGGGTGGGACTAGTGTAGACGGGGCATGTTGGTCGGGGTGGGACTAGTGCAGACGGGGCATGTTGGTCGGGGTGGGACTAGTGTAGACGGGGCATGTTGGTTGGGGTGGGACTAGTGTAGACGGGGCATGTTGGTCGGGGTGGGACTAGTGTAGGCGGGGCCTGATGGTCGGGGTGGGACTCGTGTAGAGGGGGCATGTTGGTCGCGGAGGGTCTAGTGTAAACGGGGCATGTTGGTCGGGGTGGGACTAGTGTAGATGGGGCATGTTGGTCGGGGTGGGAGTAGTGTAGACGGGGCATGTTGGTCGGGGTGGGACTAGTGTAGATGGGGCATGTTGGTCGGGATGGGACTAGTGTAGATGGGGCATGTTGGTCGGGGTGGGACAAGTGTAGATGGGGCATGTTGGTCGGGGTGGGAATAGTGTAGATGGGGCATGTTGGTCGGGGTGGGAGTAGTGTAAACGGGGCATGTTGGTCGGGGTGGGACTAGTGTAGATGGGGCATGTTGGTCGGGGTGGGAATAGTGTAGATGGGGCATGTTGGTGAGGGTGGGACTAGTGTAGATGGGGCATGTTGGTCGGGGTGGGAATAGTGTAGATGGGGCATGTTGGTCGGGTGGAACTAGTGTAGATGGGGCATGTTGGTCGGGGGTGGGAGTAGTGTAAACGGGGCATGTTGGTCGGGGTGGGACTAGTGTAGATGGGGCATGTTGGTCGTGGTGGGACTAGTGTAGATGGGGCATGTTGGTCGGGGTGGGACTAGTGTAGACGGGGCATGTTGGTCGGGGTGGGACTAGTGCAGACGGGGCATGTCGGTCGGGGTGGGACTAGTGTAGACGGGGCATGTTGGTTGGGGTGGGACTAGTGTAGACGGGGCATGTTGGTCGGGGTGGGACTAGTGTAGATGGGACATGTTGCTCGGGGTGGGACTAGTGTAGATGGGGCATGTTGGTCGGGGTGGGACTAGTGTAGATGGGGCATGTTGGTCGGGGTGGGACTAGTGTAGATGGGACATGTTGGTCGGGGTGGGACTAGTGTAGATGGGGCATGTTGGTCGGGGTGGGACTAGTGTAGATGGGGCATGTTGGTCGGGGTGGGACTAGTGTAGATGGGGCATGTTGGTCGGGGTGGGAGTAATGTAGATGGGGCATGTTGGTCGGGGTGGGACTAGTGTAGATGGGGCATGTTGGTCAGGGTGGGACTAATGTACATGGGGCATGTTGGTCGGGGTGGGACTAGTGTAGATGGGGCATGTTGGTTGGGGTGGGACTAGTGTAGCTGGGGCATGTTGGTCGGGGTGGGACTAGTGTAGATGGGGCATGTTGGTCGGGGTGGGACTTGTATATTGGGCATGTTGGTCGGGGTGGGACTAGTGTAGATGGGGCATGTTGGTCGGGGTGGGACTAGTGTAGATGGGGCATGTTGGTCGGGGTGGGACAAGTGTAGATGGGGCATGTTGGTCGGGGTGGGGCTAGTGTAGATGGGGCATGTTGGTCTGGGTGGGGCTAGTGTAGAAGGGGCATGTTGGTCAGGGTGGGACTAGTGTAGAGGGGCATGTTGGTCGGGGTGGGACTAGTGTACATGGGGCATGTTGGTCCGGTGGGACTAGTGCAGATGGGGCACCTTGGTCGGGGTGGGACTGGAGTCGATGGGGCATGTTGGTCTGGGTGGGACTAGTGTAGATGGGGCATGTTGGTCTGGGCGGGAATAGTGTAGATGGGGCATGTTGGTCGGGGTGGGACAAGTGTAGATGGGGCATGTTTATTGGGGTGGGACTAGTGTAGATGGGGCATGTTGGTCGGGGTGGGACTAGTGTAGATGGGGCATGTTGGTCGGGGTGGGAGTAATGTAGATGGGGCATGTTGGTCGGGGTGGGACTAGTGTAGATGGGGCATGTTGGTCGGGGAGGGACTAATGTAGGTGGGGCATGTTGGTCGGGGTGGGACTTGTATATTGGGCATGTTGGTCGGGGTGGGACTAGTGTAGATGGGGCATGTTGGTCGGGGTGGGACTAGTGTAGATGGGGCATGTTGGTCGGGGTGGGACAAGAGTAGATGGGGCATGTTGGTCGGGGTGGGGCTAGTGTAGATGGGGCATGTTGGTCGGGGTGTGACTAGTGTAGATAGGGCATGTTGGTCTGGGTGGGACTAGTGTAGATGGGGCATGTTGGTCGGGGTGGGACTAGTGTAGATGGGGCATGTTGGTCGGGGTGGGACTAGTGTAGATGGGGCATGTTGGTCGGGGTGGGACTAGTGTAGAAGGGGCATGTTGGTCTGGGTGGGACTGGTGTAGAGGGGCATGTTGGTCGGGGTGGGACTAGTGTACATGGGGCATGTTGGTCGGGGTGGGACTAGTGTAGATGGGGCATGTTGGTCGGGGTGGGACTAGTGTAGATGGGCCATGTTGGTCGGGGTGGGACTAGTGTAGACGGGACATGTTGGTCGGGGTGGGACTAGTGTGGATAGGGCATGTTGGTCGGGGTGGAACTAGTGTAGATGGGGCATGTTGGTCGGGGTGGGACTAGTGTAGACGGGGCATGTTGGTCGGTGTGGGACTAGTGTAGACGGGGCTTGTTGGTCGGGTGGGACCAGGACTAGTGTAGATGGGGCATGTTGGTCGGGGAGGAACTAGGACTAGTGAAGATGGGGCATGTTGATCGGGGTGGGACTGGTGTAGATGGGGCATGTTGGTCGGGGTGGGACTAGTGTAGACGGGGCGTGTTGGGACTAGTGTAGACGGGGCATGTTGGTCGGGGTGGGACTAAGGTAGACGGGGCATGTTGGTCGGAGTGGGACTAGTGTAGATGGGGCATGTTGGTCGGGGGGGACTAGTGTAGATGGGGCATGTTGGTCGGGGTGGGACTAGTGTAGATGGGGCATGTTGGTCGGGGTGGACTAGTGTAGACGGGACATGTTGGTCGGGGTGGGACTAGTGTGGATGGGGCATGTTGGTCGGGGTGGAACTAGTGTAGATGGGGCATGTTGGTCGGGGTGGGACTAGTGTAGACGGGGCATGTTGGTCGGTGTGGGACTAGTGTAGACGGGGCTTGTTGGTCGGGGTGGGACCAGGACTAGTGTAGATGGGGCATGTTGGTCGGGGAGGGACTAGGACTAGTGAAGATGGGGCATGTTGATCGGGGTGGGACTGGTGTAGATGGGGCATGTTGGTCGGGGTGGGACTAGTGTAGACGGGGCGTGTTGGGACTAGTTTAGACGGGGCATGTTGGTCGGAGTGGGACTAGTGTAGATGGGGCATGTTGGTCGGGGGGGACTAGTGTAGATGGGGCATGTTGGTCGGGGTGGGACCAGTGTAGATGGGGCATGTTGGTCGGGGTGGGACTAGTGTAGACGGGACATGTTGGTCGGGGTGGGACTAGTGTAGCCGGGGCATGTTGGTTGGGGTGGGTCTAGGACTAGTGTAGACGGGGCATGTTGGTCGGGGGGGGACCAGGACTAGTGTAGATGGGGCATGTTGGTCGGGGAGGGACTAGGACTAGTGTAGACGGGGCATGTTGGTCGGGGTGGGACTAGTGTAGATGGGGCATGTTGGTCGGGGTGTGACTAGTCTAGACGGGGCATGTTGGGACTAGTGTAGACGGGGCATGTTGGTCGGGGTGGCAATAGTGTAGACGGGGCATGTTGGTCGGGGTGGGACTAGTGTAGATGGGGCATGTTGGTCGGGGTGGCACTAGTGTAGACGGGACATGTTGGTCGGGGAGGGACTAGGTCTAGTGTAGATGGGGCATGTTGGTCAGGGTGGGACTAGTGTAGACGGGGCATGTTGGTCGGGGTGGCAATAGTGTAGACGGGGCATGTTGGTCGGGGTGGGACTAGTGTAGATGGGGCATGTTGGTCGGGGTGGGACTAGTGTAGACGGGACATGTTGGTCGGGGAGGGACTAGGTCTAGTGTAGATGGGGCATGTTGGTCAGGGTGGGACTAGTCTAGATGGGGCATGTTGGTCGGGGTGGGACTAGTGTAGATGGGGCATGTTGGTCAGGGTGGGACTGGCGTAGATGGGGCATGTTGGCCGGGGTGGGACCAGTATAGACGGGGCATGTTGGTCGGGGTGGGCCTAGTGTAGATGGGGCATGTTGGTCGGGGTGGGACTAGTGTAGATGGGGCATGTTGGTCGGGGTGGGGCTAGTGTAGATGGGGCATGTTGGTCGGGGTGGGACTAGTGTAGACGGGGCATGTTGGTCGGGGTGGGACTAGTGTAGATGGGGCATGTTGGTCGGGGTGGGACTAGTGTAGACGGGACATGTTGGTCGGGGTGGGACTAGTGTGGATGGGGCATGTTGGTCGGGGTGGAACTAGTGTAGATGGCGCATGTTGGTCGGGGTGGGACTAGTGTAGACGGGGCATGTTGGTCGGTGTGGGACTAGTGTAGACGGGGCTTGTTGGTCGGGGTGGGACTAGGACTAGTGTAGATGGGGCATGTTGGTCGGGGTGGGACCAGGACTAGTGTAGATGGGGCATGTTGGTCGGGGAGGGACTAGGACTAGTGAAGATGGGGCATGTTGATCGGGGTGGGACTGATGTAGATGGGGCATGTTGGTCGGGGTGGGACTAGTGTAGACGGGGCGTGTTGGGACTAGTGTAGACGGGGCATGTTGGTCGGGGTGGGACTAAGGTAGACGGGGCATGTTGGTCGGGGTGGGACTAGTGTAGACGGGGCATGTTGGTCGGGGTGGGACTAGTGTAGATGGGGCATGTTGGTCGGGGTGGGACTAATGTAGATGGGGCATGTTTATTGGGGTGGGACTAGTGTAGATGGGGCATGTTGGTCGGGGTGGGACTAATGTAGATGGGGCATGTTGGTCGGGGTGGGACTTGTATATTGGGCATGTTGGTCGGGGTGGGACTAGTGTAGATGGGGCATGTTGGTCGGGGTGGGACTAGTGTAGATGGGACATGTTGGTCGGGGTGGGACAAGTGTAGATGGGGCATGTTGGTCGGGGTGGGGCTAGTGTAGATGGGGCATGTTGGTCGGGGTGTGACTAGTGTAGATAGGGCATGTTGGTCTGGGTGGGGCTAGTGTCAATGGGGCATGTTGGTCGGGGTGGGACTAGGACTAGTGTAGATGGGGCATGTTGGTCGGGGTGGGACCAGGACTAGTGTAGATGGGGCATGTTGGTCGGGGAGGGACTAGGACTAGTGAAGATGGGGCATGTTGATCGGGGTGGGACTGGTGTAGATGGGGCATGTTGGTCGGGGTGGGACTAGTGTAGACGGGGCATGTTGGTCGGGGTGGGACTAGTGTAGACGGGGCATGTTGGTCGGGGTGGGAGTAATGTAGATGGGGCATGTTGGTCGGGGTGGGACTAGTGTAGATGGGGCATGTTGGTCGGGGTGGGACTAATGTAGATGGGGCATGTTGGTCGGGGTGGGACTTGTATATTGGGCATGTTGGTCGGGGTGGGACTAGTGTAGATGGGGCATGTTGGTCGGGGTGGGACTAGTGTAGACGGGGCGTGTTGGGACTAGTGTAGACGGGGCATGTTGGTCGGGGTGGGACTAAGGTAGACGGGGCATGTTGGTCGGAGTGGGACTAGTGTAGATGGGGCATGTTGGTCGGGGTGGGACTAGTGTAGATGGGGCATGTTGGTCGGGGGGGACTAGTGTAGATGGGGCATGTTGGTCGGGGTGGGACTAGTGTAGACGGGGCATGTTGGTCGGGGTGGGCCTAGTGTAGATGGGGCATGTTGGTCGGGGTGGGACTAGTGTAGATGGGGCATGTTGGTCGGGGTGGGACTAGTGTAGATGGGGCATGTTGGTCGGGGTGGGACTAGTGTAGACGGGGCATGTTGGTCGGGGTGGGACTAGTGTAGATGGGGCATGTTGGTCGGGGTGGGAGTAATGTAGATGGGGCATGTTGGTCGGGGTGGGACTAGTGTAGATGGGGCATGTTGGTCGGGGTGGGACTAATGTAGATGGGGCATGTTGGTCGGGGTGGGACTAGTGTAGATGGGGCATGTTGGTCGGGGTGGGACTAGTGTAGATGGGGCATGTTGGTCAGGGTGGGACTAGTGTAGACGGGGCGTGTTGGGACTAGTGTAGACGGGGCATGTTGGTCGGGGTGGGACTAAGGTATACGGGGCATGTTGGTCGGAGTGGGACTAGTGTAGATGGGGCATGTTGGTCGGGGTGGGCCTAGTGTAGATGGGGCATGTTGGTCGGGGGGGACTAGTGTAGATGGGGCATGTTGGTCGGGGTGGGACTAGTGTAGACGGGGCATGTTGGTCGGGGTGGGCCTAGTGTAGATGGGGCATGTTGGTCAGGGTGGGACTAGTGTAGATGGGGCATGTTGGTCGGGGTGGGACTAGTGTAGATGGGGCATGTTGGTCGGGGTGGGACTAGTGTAGACGGGACATGTTGGTCGGGGTGGGACTAGTGTGGATGGGGCATGTTGGTCGGGGTGGAACTAGTGTAGATGGGGCATGTTGGTCGGGGTGGGACTAGTGTAGACGGGGCATGTTGGTCGGTGTGGGACTAGTGTAGACGGGGCTTGTTGGTCGGGGTGGGACTAGGACTAGTGTAGATGGGGCATGTTGGTCGGGGTGGGACCAGGACTAGTGTAGATGGGGCATGTTGGTCGGGGAGGGACTAGGACTAGTGAAGATGGGGCATGTTGATCGGGGTGGGACTGGTGTAGATGGGGCATGTTGGTCGGGGTGGGACTAGTGTAGACGGGGCGTGTTGGGACTAGTGTAGACGGGGCATGTTGGTCGGGGTGGGATTAAGGTAGACGGGGCATGTTGGTCGGGGTGGGACAAGTGTAGATGGGGCATGTTTATTGGGGTGGGACTAGTGTAGATGGGGCATGTTGGTCGGGGTGGGACTAGTGTAGATGGGGCATGTTGGTCGGGGTGGGAGTAATGTAGATGGGGCATGTTGGTCGGGGTGGGTCTAGTGTAGATGGGGCATGTTGGTCGGGGTGGGACTAATGTAGATGGGGCATGTTGGTCAGGGTGGGACTTGTATATTGGGCATGTTGGTCGGGGTGGGACTAGTGTAGATGGGGCATGTTGGTCGGGGTGGGACTAGTGTAGATGGGGCATGTTGGTCGGGGTGGGACAAGTGTAGATGGGGCATGTTGGTCGGGGTGGGGCTAGTGTAGATGGGGCATGTTGGTCGGGGTGGGACTAGTGTAGATGGGGCATGTTGGTCGGGGTGGGACTAGTGTAGACGGGACATGTTGGTCGGGGTGGGACTAGTGTGGATGGGGCATGTTGGTCGGGGTGGAACTAGTGTAGATGGGGCATGTTGGTCGGGGTGGGACTAGTGTAGACGGGGCATGTTGGTCGGTGTGGGACTAGTGTAGACGGGGCTTGTTGGTCGGGGTGGGACTAGGTCTAGTGTAGATGGGGCATGTTGGTCGGGGAGGGACTAGGACTAGTGAAGATGGGGCATGTTGATCGGGGTGGGACTGGTGTAGATGGGGCATGTTGGTCGGGGTGGGACTAGTGTAGACGGGGCGTGTTGGGACTAGTGTAGACGGGGCATGTTGGTCGGGGTGGGACTAAGGTAGACGGGGCATGTTGGTCGGAGTGGGACTAGTGTAGATGGGGCATGTTGGTCGGGGGGGACTAGTGTAGATGGGGCATGTTGGTCGGGGGGGACTAGTGTAGATGGGGCATGTTGGTCGGTGTGGGACTAGTGTAGATGGGGCATGTTGGTCGGGGTGGGACTAGTGTAGATGGGGCATGTTGGTCGGGGGGGACTAGTGTAGATGGGGCATGTTGGTCGGGGTGGGACCAGTGTAGGTGGGGCATGTTGGTCGGGGTGGGACTAGTGTAGATGGGGCATGTTGGTCGGGGTGGGACTAGTGTAGACGGGACATGTTGGTCGGGGTGGGACTAGTGTAGACGGGGCATGTTGGTCGGGGTGGGTCTAGGACTAGTGTAGATGGGGCATGTTGGTCGGGGGGGACCAGGACTAGTGTAGATGGGGCATGTTGGTCGGGGTGGGACTAGTGTAGATGGGGCATGTTGGTCGGGGTGGGCCTAGTGTAGATGGGGCATGTTGGTCGGGGTGTGACTAGTCTAGACGGGGCATGTTGGGACTAGTGTAGACGGGGCATGTTGGTCGGGGTGGGAATAGTGTAGACGGGGCATGTTGGTCGGGGTGGGACTAGTGTAGATGGGGCATGTTGGTCGGGGTGGGACTAGTGTAGACGGGTCATGTTGGTCGGGGAGGGACTAGGTCTAGTGTAGATGGGGCATGTTGGTCAGGGTGGGACTAGTCTAGATGGGGCATGTTGGTCGGGGTGGGACTAGTGTAGATGGGGCATGTTGGTCATGGTGGGACTAGTGTAGATGGGGCATGTTGGTCGGGGTGGGACTAGTGTAGAAGGGGCATGTTGGTCGGGGTGGGCCTAGTGTAGATGGGGCATGTTGGTCGGGGTAGGACTAGTGTAGATGGGGCATGCTGGTCGTGGTGGGACTAGTGTAGACGGGGCATGTTGGTCGGGGTGGGACTAGTGTAGCTGGGGCATGTTGGTCGGGGTGGGACTAGTGTAGATGGGGCATGTTGGTCGGGGTGGGACTAGGACTAGTGTAGATGGGGCATGTTGGGCGGGGTGGGACTAGTGTAGATAGGGCATGTTGGTCGGGGTGGGACTAGTGTAGATGGGGCATGTTGGTCGGGGTGGAACCAGTGTAGATGGGGCATGTTGGTCGGGGTGGGACTAGTGTAGATGGGGCATGTTGGTCGGGGTGCGACTAGTGTAGAAGGGGCATGTTGGTCGGGGTGGGACTAGTGTAGACGGGGCATGTTGGTCGGGGTGGGACTAGTGTAGATGGGGCATGTTGGTCGGGGTGGGAGTAGTGTAGACGGGGCATGTTGGTCGGGGTGGGACTAGTGTAGATGGGGCATGTTGGTCGGGATGGGACTAGTGTAGATGGGGCATGTTGGTCGGGGTGGGACAAGTGTAGATGGGGCATGTTGGTCGGGGTGGGAATAGTGTAGATGGGGCATGTTGGTCGGGGTGGCAGTAGTGTAAATGGGGCATGTTGGTCGGGGTGGGACTAGTGTAGATGGGGCATGTTGGTCGGGGTGGGACTAGTGTAGATGGGGCATGTTGGTGAGGGTGGGACTAGTGTAGATGGGGCATGTTGGTCGGGGTGGGAATAGTGTAGATGGGGCATGTTGGTCGGGGTGGAACTAGTGTAGATGGGGCATGTTGGTCGGGGTGGGAGTAGTGTAAACGGGGCATGTTGGTCGGGGTGGGACTAGTGTAGATGGGGCATGTTGGTCGTGGTGGGACTAGTGTAGATGGGGCATGTTGGTCGGGGTGGGACTAGTGTAGACGGGGCATGTTGGTCGGGGTGGGACTAGTGCAGACGGGGCATGTTGGTCGGGGTGGGACTAGTGTAGACGGGGCATGTTGGTTGGGGTGGGACTAGTGTAGACGGGGCATGTTGGTCGGGGTGGGACTAGTGTAGATGGGACATGTTGCTCGGGGTGGGACTAGTGTAGATGGGGCATGTTGGTCGGGGTGGGACTAGTGTAGATGGGGCATGTTGGTGAGGGTGGGACTAGTGTAGATGGGGCATGTTGGTCGGGGTGGGAATAGTGTAGACGGGGCATGTTGGTTGGGGTGGGACTAGTGTAGACGGGGCATGTTGGTCGGGGTGGGACTAGTGTAGATGGGACATGTTGCTCGGGGTGGGACTAGTGTAGATGGGGCATGTTGGTCGGGGTGGGACTAGTGTAGATGGGCATGTTGGTCGGGGTGGGACTAGTGTAGATGGGACATGTTGTCGGGGTGGGACTAGTGTAGATGGGGCATGTTGGTCGGGGTGGGACTAGTGTAGATGGGGCATGTTGGTCGGGGTGGGACTAGTGTAGATGTGGCATGTTGGTCGGGGTGGGAGTAATGTAGATGGGGCATGTTGGTCGGGGTGGGACTAGTGTAGATGGGGCATGTTGGTCAGGGTGGGATTAATGTACATGGGGCATGTTGGTCGGGGTGGGACTAGTGTAGATGGGGCATGTTGGTCGGGGTGGGACTAGTGTAGATGGGGCATGTTGGTCGGGGTGGGACTAGTGTAGATGGGGCATGTTGGTCGGGGTGGGACTAGTGTAGATGGGGCATGTTGGTCGTGGTGGGACTAGTGTAGATGGCGCATGTTGGTCGGGGTGGGGACTAGTGACGACGGGGCATGTTGGTCGGGGTGGGGACTAGTGTAGACGGGGCATGTTGGTTGGGGTGGGACTAGTGTAGACGGGGCATGTTGGTCGGGGTGGGACTAGTGTAGACGGGGCCTGATGGTCGGGGTGGGACTCGTGTAGAGGGGGCATGTTGGTCGCGGAGGGTCTAGTGTAAACGGGGCATGTTGGTCGGGGTGGGACTAGTGTAGATGGGGGCATGTTGGTCGGGGTGGGAGTAGTGTAGACGGGGCATGTTGGTCGGGGTGGGACTAGTGTAGATGGGGCATGTTGGTCGGGATGGGACTAGTGTAGATGGGGCATGTTGGTCGGGGTGGGACAAGTGTAGATGGGGCATGTTGGTCGGGGTGGAACTAGTGTAGATGGGGCATGTTGGTCGGGGTGGGAAATAGTGTAGATGGGGCATGTTGGTCGGGGTGGGACTAGTGTAGATGGGGCATGTTGGTCGGGGTGGGAATAGTGTAGATGGGGCATGTTGGTCGGGCTGGAACTAGTGTAGATGGGGCATGTTGGTCGGGGTGGGAGTAGTGTAAACGGGGCATGTTGGTCGGGGTGGGACTAGTGTAGATGGGACATGTTGCTCGGGGTGAGACTAGTGTAGATGGGGCATGTTGGTCGGGGTGGGGACTAGTGTAGATGGGGCATGTTGGTCGGGGTGGGACTAGTGTAGATGGGACATGTTGGTCGGGGTGGGACTAGTGTAGACGGGGCATGTTGGTCGGGGTGTGACTAGTGTAGATGGGACATGTTGGTCGTGGTGGGACTAGTGTAGATGGCGCATGTTGGTCGGGGTGGGACTAGTGTAGACGGATGTTGGTCGGGGTGGGACTAGTGCAGACGGGGCATGTTGGTCGGGGTGGGACTAGTGTAGACGGGGCATGTTGGTTGGGGTGGGACTAGTGTAGACGGGGCATGTTGGTCGGGGTGGGACTAGTGTAGGCGGGGCCTGATGGTCGGGGTGGGACTCGTGTAGAGGGGGCATGTTGGTCGCGGAGGGTCTAGTGTAAACGGGGCATGTTGGTCGGGGTGGGACTAGTGTAGATGGGGCATGTTGGTCGGGGTGGGAGTAGTGTAGACGGGGCATGTTGGTCGGGGTGGGACTAGTGTAGATGGGGCATGTTGGTCGGGATGGGACTAGTGTAGATGGGGCATGTTGGTCGGGGTGGGACAAGTGTAGATGGGGCATGTTGGTCGGGGTGGGAATAGTGTAGATGGGGCATGTTGGTCGGGGTGGGAGTAGTGTAAACGGGGCATGTTGGTCGGGGTGGGACTAGTGTAGATGGGGCATGTTGGTCGGGGTGGGAATAGTGTAGATGGGGCATGTTGGTGAGGGTGGGACTAGTGTAGATGGGGCATGTTGGTCGGGGTGGGAATAGTGTAGATGGGGCATGTTGGTCGGGGTGGAACTAGTGTAGATGGGGCATGTTGGTCGGGGTGGGAGTAGTGTAAACGGGGCATGTTGGTCGGGGTGGGACTAGTGTAGATGGGGCATGTTGGTCGTGGTGGGACTAGTGTAGATGGGGCATGTTGGTCGGGGTGGGACTAGTGTAGACGGGGCATGTTGGTCGGGGTGGGACTAGTACAGACGGGGCATGTCGGTCGGGGTGGGACTAGTGTAGACGGGGCATGTTGGTTGGGGTGGGACTAGTGTAGACGGGGCATGTTGGTCGGGGTGGGACTAGTGTAGATGGGACATGTTGCTCGGGGTGGGACTAGTGTAGATGGGGCATGTTGGTCGGGGTGGGACTAGTGTAGATGGGGCATGTTGGTCGGGGTGGGACTAGTGTAGATGGGACATGTTGGTCGGGGTGGGACTAGTGTAGATGGGGCATGTTGGTCGGGGTGGGACTAGTGTAGATGGGGCATGTTGGTCGGGGTGGGACTAGTGTAGATGGGGCATGTTGGTCGGGGTGGGAGTAATGTAGATGGGGCATGTTGGTCGGGGTGGGACTAGTGTAGATGGGGCATGTTGGTCAGGGTGGGACTAATGTACATGGGGCATGTTGGTCGGGGTGGGACTAGTGTAGATGGGGCATGTTGGTTGGGGTGGGACTAGTGTAGCTGGGGCATGTTGGTCGGGGTGGGACTAGTGTAGATGGGGCATGTTGGTCGGGGTGGGACTTGTATATT
The DNA here is from genome assembly GCA_036785375.1 of Leucoraja ocellata. Taxonomy (NCBI): domain Eukaryota; kingdom Metazoa; phylum Chordata; class Chondrichthyes; order Rajiformes; family Rajidae; genus Leucoraja; species Leucoraja ocellata. The sequence continues at coordinate 216,287 of JAWMAR010000588.1, forward strand.
GGGCATGTTGGTCGGGGTGGGACTAGTGTAGATGGGGCATGTTGGTCGGGTTGGGGCTAGTGTAGATGGGGCATGTTGGTCGGGGTGGGACAAGTGTAGATGGGGCATGTTGGTCGGGGTGGGGCTAGTGTAGATGGGGCATGTTGGTCTGGGTGGGGCTAGTGTAGAAGGGGCATGTTGGTCAGGGTGGGACTAGTGTAGAGGGGCATGTTGGTCGGGGTGGGACTAGTGTACATGGGGCATGTTGGTCCGGTGGGACTAGTGCAGATGGGGCACCTTGGTCGGGGTGGGACTGGAGTCGATGGGGCATGTTGGTCTGGGTGGGACTAGTGTAGATGGGGCATGTTGGTCTGGGCGGGAATAGTGTAGATGGGGCATGTTGGTCGGGGTGGGACAAGTGTAGATGGGGCATGTTTATTGGGGTGGGACTAGTGTAGATGGGGCATGTTGGTCGGGGTGGGACTAGTGTAGATGGGGCATGTTGGTCGGGGTGGGAGTAATGTAGATGGGGCATGTTGGTCGGGGTGGGACTAGTGTAGATGGGGCATGTTGGTCGGGGAGGGACTAATGTAGGTGGGGCATGTTGGTCGGGGTGGGACTTGTATATTGGGCATGTTGGTCGGGGTGGGACTAGTGTAGATGGGGCATGTTGGTCGGGGTGGGACTAGTGTAGATGGGGCATGTTGGTCGGGGTGGGACAAGAGTAGATGGGGCATGTTGGTCGGGGTGGGGCTAGTGTAGATGGGGCATGTTGGTCGGGGTGTGACTAGTGTAGATAGGGCATGTTGGTCTGGGTGGGACTAGTGTAGATGGGGCATGTTGGTCGGGGTGGGACTAGTGTAGATGGGGCATGTTGGTCGGGGTGGGACTAGTGTAGATGGGGCATGTTGGTCGGGGTGGGACTAGTGTAGAAGGGGCATGTTGGTCTGGGTGGGACTGGTGTAGAGGGGCATGTTGGTCGGGGTGGGACTAGTGTACATGGGGCATGTTGGTCGGGGTGGGACTAGTGTAGATGGGGCATGTTGGTCGGGGTGGGACTAGTGTAGATGGGCCATGTTGGTCGGGGTGGGACTAGTGTAGACGGGACATGTTGGTCGGGGTGGGACTAGTGTGGATAGGGCATGTTGGTCGGGGTGGAACTAGTGTAGATGGGGCATGTTGGTCGGGGTGGGACTAGTGTAGACGGGGCATGTTGGTCGGTGTGGGACTAGTGTAGACGGGGCTTGTTGGTCGGGGTGGGACCAGGACTAGTGTAGATGGGGCATGTTGGTCGGGGAGGAACTAGGACTAGTGAAGATGGGGCATGTTGATCGGGGTGGGACTGGTGTAGATGGGGCATGTTGGTCGGGGTGGGACTAGTGTAGACGGGGCGTGTTGGGACTAGTGTAGACGGGGCATGTTGGTCGGGGTGGGACTAAGGTAGACGGGGCATGTTGGTCGGAGTGGGACTAGTGTAGATGGGGCATGTTGGTCGGGGGGGACTAGTGTAGATGGGGCATGTTGGTCGGGGTGGGACTAGTGTAGATGGGGCATGTTGGTCGGGGTGGGACTAGTGTAGACGGGACATGTTGGTCGGGGTGGGACTAGTGTGGATGGGGCATGTTGGTCGGGGTGGAACTAGTGTAGATGGGGCATGTTGGTCGGGGTGGGACTAGTGTAGACGGGGCATGTTGGTCGGTGTGGGACTAGTGTAGACGGGGCTTGTTGGTCGGGGTGGGACCAGGACTAGTGTAGATGGGGCATGTTGGTCGGGGAGGGACTAGGACTAGTGAAGATGGGGCATGTTGATCGGGGTGGGACTGGTGTAGATGGGGCATGTTGGTCGGGGTGGGACTAGTGTAGACGGGGCGTGTTGGGACTAGTTTAGACGGGGCATGTTGGTCGGAGTGGGACTAGTGTAGATGGGGCATGTTGGTCGGGGGGGACTAGTGTAGATGGGGCATGTTGGTCGGGGTGGGACCAGTGTAGATGGGGCATGTTGGTCGGGGTGGGACTAGTGTAGACGGGACATGTTGGTCGGGGTGGGACTAGTGTAGCCGGGGCATGTTGGTTGGGGTGGGTCTAGGACTAGTGTAGACGGGGCATGTTGGTCGGGGGGGGACCAGGACTAGTGTAGATGGGGCATGTTGGTCGGGGAGGGACTAGGACTAGTGTAGACGGGGCATGTTGGTCGGGGTGGGACTAGTGTAGATGGGGCATGTTGGTCGGGGTGTGACTAGTCTAGACGGGGCATGTTGGGACTAGTGTAGACGGGGCATGTTGGTCGGGGTGGCAATAGTGTAGACGGGGCATGTTGGTCGGGGTGGGACTAGTGTAGATGGGGCATGTTGGTCGGGGTGGCACTAGTGTAGACGGGACATGTTGGTCGGGGAGGGACTAGGTCTAGTGTAGATGGGGCATGTTGGTCAGGGTGGGACTAGTGTAGACGGGGCATGTTGGTCGGGGTGGCAATAGTGTAGACGGGGCATGTTGGTCGGGGTGGGACTAGTGTAGATGGGGCATGTTGGTCGGGGTGGGACTAGTGTAGACGGGACATGTTGGTCGGGGAGGGACTAGGTCTAGTGTAGATGGGGCATGTTGGTCAGGGTGGGACTAGTCTAGATGGGGCATGTTGGTCGGGGTGGGACTAGTGTAGATGGGGCATGTTGGTCAGGGTGGGACTGGCGTAGATGGGGCATGTTGGCCGGGGTGGGACCAGTATAGACGGGGCATGTTGGTCGGGGTGGGCCTAGTGTAGATGGGGCATGTTGGTCGGGGTGGGACTAGTGTAGATGGGGCATGTTGGTCGGGGTGGGGCTAGTGTAGATGGGGCATGTTGGTCGGGGTGGGACTAGTGTAGACGGGGCATGTTGGTCGGGGTGGGACTAGTGTAGATGGGGCATGTTGGTCGGGGTGGGACTAGTGTAGACGGGACATGTTGGTCGGGGTGGGACTAGTGTGGATGGGGCATGTTGGTCGGGGTGGAACTAGTGTAGATGGCGCATGTTGGTCGGGGTGGGACTAGTGTAGACGGGGCATGTTGGTCGGTGTGGGACTAGTGTAGACGGGGCTTGTTGGTCGGGGTGGGACTAGGACTAGTGTAGATGGGGCATGTTGGTCGGGGTGGGACCAGGACTAGTGTAGATGGGGCATGTTGGTCGGGGAGGGACTAGGACTAGTGAAGATGGGGCATGTTGATCGGGGTGGGACTGATGTAGATGGGGCATGTTGGTCGGGGTGGGACTAGTGTAGACGGGGCGTGTTGGGACTAGTGTAGACGGGGCATGTTGGTCGGGGTGGGACTAAGGTAGACGGGGCATGTTGGTCGGGGTGGGACTAGTGTAGACGGGGCATGTTGGTCGGGGTGGGACAAGTGTAGATGGGGCATGTTTATTGGGGTGGGACTAGTGTAGATGGGGCATGTTGGTCGGGGTGGGACTAGTGTAGATGGGGCATGTTGGTCGGGGTGGGAGTAATGTAGATGGGGCATGTTGGTCGGGGTGGGACTAGTGTAGATGGGGCATGTTGGTCGGGGTGGGACTAATGTAGATGGGGCATGTTGGTCGGGGTGGGACTTGTATATTGGGCATGTTGGTCGGGGTGGGACTAGTGTAGATGGGGCATGTTGGTCGGGGTGGGACTAGTGTAGATGGGACATGTTGGTCGGGGTGGGACAAGTGTAGATGGGGCATGTTGGTCGGGGTGGGGCTAGTGTAGATGGGGCATGTTGGTCGGGGTGTGACTAGTGTAGATAGGGCATGTTGGTCTGGGTGGGGCTAGTGTCAATGGGGCATGTTGGTCGGGGTGGGACTAGGACTAGTGTAGATGGGGCATGTTGGTCGGGGTGGGACCAGGACTAGTGTAGATGGGGCATGTTGGTCGGGGAGGGACTAGGACTAGTGAAGATGGGGCATGTTGATCGGGGTGGGACTGGTGTAGATGGGGCATGTTGGTCGGGGTGGGACTAGTGTAGACGGGGCATGTTGGTCGGGGTGGGACTAGTGTAGACGGGGCATGTTGGTCGGGGTGGGAGTAATGTAGATGGGGCATGTTGGTCGGGGTGGGACTAGTGTAGATGGGGCATGTTGGTCGGGGTGGGACTAATGTAGATGGGGCATGTTGGTCGGGGTGGGACTTGTATATTGGGCATGTTGGTCGGGGTGGGACTAGTGTAGATGGGGCATGTTGGTCGGGGTGGGACTAGTGTAGACGGGGCGTGTTGGGACTAGTGTAGACGGGGCATGTTGGTCGGGGTGGGACTAAGGTAGACGGGGCATGTTGGTCGGAGTGGGACTAGTGTAGATGGGGCATGTTGGTCGGGGTGGGACTAGTGTAGATGGGGCATGTTGGTCGGGGGGGACTAGTGTAGATGGGGCATGTTGGTCGGGGTGGGACTAGTGTAGACGGGGCATGTTGGTCGGGGTGGGCCTAGTGTAGATGGGGCATGTTGGTCGGGGTGGGACTAGTGTAGATGGGGCATGTTGGTCGGGGTGGGACTAGTGTAGATGGGGCATGTTGGTCGGGGTGGGACTAGTGTAGACGGGGCATGTTGGTCGGGGTGGGACTAGTGTAGATGGGGCATGTTGGTCGGGGTGGGAGTAATGTAGATGGGGCATGTTGGTCGGGGTGGGACTAGTGTAGATGGGGCATGTTGGTCGGGGTGGGACTAATGTAGATGGGGCATGTTGGTCGGGGTGGGACTAGTGTAGATGGGGCATGTTGGTCGGGGTGGGACTAGTGTAGATGGGGCATGTTGGTCAGGGTGGGACTAGTGTAGACGGGGCGTGTTGGGACTAGTGTAGACGGGGCATGTTGGTCGGGGTGGGACTAAGGTATACGGGGCATGTTGGTCGGAGTGGGACTAGTGTAGATGGGGCATGTTGGTCGGGGTGGGCCTAGTGTAGATGGGGCATGTTGGTCGGGGGGGACTAGTGTAGATGGGGCATGTTGGTCGGGGTGGGACTAGTGTAGACGGGGCATGTTGGTCGGGGTGGGCCTAGTGTAGATGGGGCATGTTGGTCAGGGTGGGACTAGTGTAGATGGGGCATGTTGGTCGGGGTGGGACTAGTGTAGATGGGGCATGTTGGTCGGGGTGGGACTAGTGTAGACGGGACATGTTGGTCGGGGTGGGACTAGTGTGGATGGGGCATGTTGGTCGGGGTGGAACTAGTGTAGATGGGGCATGTTGGTCGGGGTGGGACTAGTGTAGACGGGGCATGTTGGTCGGTGTGGGACTAGTGTAGACGGGGCTTGTTGGTCGGGGTGGGACTAGGACTAGTGTAGATGGGGCATGTTGGTCGGGGTGGGACCAGGACTAGTGTAGATGGGGCATGTTGGTCGGGGAGGGACTAGGACTAGTGAAGATGGGGCATGTTGATCGGGGTGGGACTGGTGTAGATGGGGCATGTTGGTCGGGGTGGGACTAGTGTAGACGGGGCGTGTTGGGACTAGTGTAGACGGGGCATGTTGGTCGGGGTGGGATTAAGGTAGACGGGGCATGTTGGTCGGGGTGGGACAAGTGTAGATGGGGCATGTTTATTGGGGTGGGACTAGTGTAGATGGGGCATGTTGGTCGGGGTGGGACTAGTGTAGATGGGGCATGTTGGTCGGGGTGGGAGTAATGTAGATGGGGCATGTTGGTCGGGGTGGGTCTAGTGTAGATGGGGCATGTTGGTCGGGGTGGGACTAATGTAGATGGGGCATGTTGGTCAGGGTGGGACTTGTATATTGGGCATGTTGGTCGGGGTGGGACTAGTGTAGATGGGGCATGTTGGTCGGGGTGGGACTAGTGTAGATGGGGCATGTTGGTCGGGGTGGGACAAGTGTAGATGGGGCATGTTGGTCGGGGTGGGGCTAGTGTAGATGGGGCATGTTGGTCGGGGTGGGACTAGTGTAGATGGGGCATGTTGGTCGGGGTGGGACTAGTGTAGACGGGACATGTTGGTCGGGGTGGGACTAGTGTGGATGGGGCATGTTGGTCGGGGTGGAACTAGTGTAGATGGGGCATGTTGGTCGGGGTGGGACTAGTGTAGACGGGGCATGTTGGTCGGTGTGGGACTAGTGTAGACGGGGCTTGTTGGTCGGGGTGGGACTAGGTCTAGTGTAGATGGGGCATGTTGGTCGGGGAGGGACTAGGACTAGTGAAGATGGGGCATGTTGATCGGGGTGGGACTGGTGTAGATGGGGCATGTTGGTCGGGGTGGGACTAGTGTAGACGGGGCGTGTTGGGACTAGTGTAGACGGGGCATGTTGGTCGGGGTGGGACTAAGGTAGACGGGGCATGTTGGTCGGAGTGGGACTAGTGTAGATGGGGCATGTTGGTCGGGGGGGACTAGTGTAGATGGGGCATGTTGGTCGGGGGGGACTAGTGTAGATGGGGCATGTTGGTCGGTGTGGGACTAGTGTAGATGGGGCATGTTGGTCGGGGTGGGACTAGTGTAGATGGGGCATGTTGGTCGGGGGGGACTAGTGTAGATGGGGCATGTTGGTCGGGGTGGGACCAGTGTAGGTGGGGCATGTTGGTCGGGGTGGGACTAGTGTAGATGGGGCATGTTGGTCGGGGTGGGACTAGTGTAGACGGGACATGTTGGTCGGGGTGGGACTAGTGTAGACGGGGCATGTTGGTCGGGGTGGGTCTAGGACTAGTGTAGATGGGGCATGTTGGTCGGGGGGGACCAGGACTAGTGTAGATGGGGCATGTTGGTCGGGGTGGGACTAGTGTAGATGGGGCATGTTGGTCGGGGTGGGCCTAGTGTAGATGGGGCATGTTGGTCGGGGTGTGACTAGTCTAGACGGGGCATGTTGGGACTAGTGTAGACGGGGCATGTTGGTCGGGGTGGGAATAGTGTAGACGGGGCATGTTGGTCGGGGTGGGACTAGTGTAGATGGGGCATGTTGGTCGGGGTGGGACTAGTGTAGACGGGTCATGTTGGTCGGGGAGGGACTAGGTCTAGTGTAGATGGGGCATGTTGGTCAGGGTGGGACTAGTCTAGATGGGGCATGTTGGTCGGGGTGGGACTAGTGTAGATGGGGCATGTTGGTCATGGTGGGACTAGTGTAGATGGGGCATGTTGGTCGGGGTGGGACTAGTGTAGAAGGGGCATGTTGGTCGGGGTGGGCCTAGTGTAGATGGGGCATGTTGGTCGGGGTAGGACTAGTGTAGATGGGGCATGCTGGTCGTGGTGGGACTAGTGTAGACGGGGCATGTTGGTCGGGGTGGGACTAGTGTAGCTGGGGCATGTTGGTCGGGGTGGGACTAGTGTAGATGGGGCATGTTGGTCGGGGTGGGACTAGGACTAGTGTAGATGGGGCATGTTGGGCGGGGTGGGACTAGTGTAGATAGGGCATGTTGGTCGGGGTGGGACTAGTGTAGATGGGGCATGTTGGTCGGGGTGGAACCAGTGTAGATGGGGCATGTTGGTCGGGGTGGGACTAGTGTAGATGGGGCATGTTGGTCGGGGTGCGACTAGTGTAGAAGGGGCATGTTGGTCGGGGTGGGACTAGTGTAGACGGGGCATGTTGGTCGGGGTGGGACTAGTGTAGATGGGGCATGTTGGTCGGGGTGGGACTAGTGTAGATGGGGCAAGTTGGTCGGGGTGGGACTAGTGTAGACGGGGCATGTTGGTCGGGGTGGGACTAGTGTAGCTGGGGCATGTTGGTCGGGGTGGGATTAGTGTAGACGGGGCATGTTGGTCAGGGTGGGACTAGTGTATATGGGGCATGTTGGTCGGGGTGGGACCAGTGTAGATGGGGCATGTTGGTCGGGGTGGGACTAGTGTAGACGGGGCATGTTGGTCGGGGCGGGACTAGTGTAGATGGGGCATGTTGGTCGGGGTGGGACTAGTGTAAACAGGGCATGTTGGTCGGGGTGGGACTGGTGTAGATGGGGCATGTTGGTCGGGTTGTGACTAGTCTAGACGGGGCATGTTGGGACTAGTGTAGACGGGGCATGTTGGTCGGGGTGGGAATAGTGTAGACGGGGCATGTTGGTTGGCGTGGGTCTAGTGTAGATGGGGCATGTTGGTCGGGGTGGGACTAGTGTAGACGGGTCATGTTGGTCGGGGAGGGACTAGGTCTAGTGTAGATGGGGCATGTTGGTCAGGGTGGGACTAGTGTAGATGGGGCATGTTGGTCAGGGTGGGACTAGTGTAGATGGGGCATGTTGGTCGGGGTGGGACCAGTGTAGATGGGGCATGTTGGTCGGGGTGGGACTAGTGTAGACGGGGCATGTTGGTCGGGGCGGGACTAGTGTAGATGGGGCATGTTGGTCGGGGTGGGACTAGTGTAAACAGGGCATGTTGGTCGGGGTGGGACTGGTGTGGATGGGGCATGTTGGTCGGGGTGGAACTAGTGTAGATGGGGCATGTTGGTCGGGGTGGGACTAGTGTAGACGGGGCATGTTGGTCGGTGTGGGACTAGTGTAGACGGGGCTTGTTGGTCGGGGTGGGACTAGGACTAGTGTAGATGGGGCATGTTGGTCGGGGTGGGACCAGGACTAGTGTAGATGGGGCATGTTGGTCGGGGAGGGACTAGGACTAGTGAAGATGGGGCATGTTGATTGGGGTGGGACTGGTGTAGATGGGGCATGTTGGTCGGGGTGGGACTAGTGTAGACGGGGCGTGTTGGGACTAGTGTAGACGGGGCATGTTGGTCGGGGTGGGATTAAGGTAGACGGGGCATGTTGGTCGGGGTGGGACAAGTGTAGATGGGGCATGTTTATTGGGGTGGGACTAGTGTAGATGGGGCATGTTGGTCGGGGTGGGACTAGTGTAGATGGGGCATGTTGGTCGGGGTGGGAGTAATGTAGATGGGGCATGTTGGTCGGGGTGGGTCTAGTGTAGATGGGGCATGTTGGTCGGGGTGGGACTAATGTAGATGGGGCATGTTGGTCAGGGTGGGACTTGTATATTGGGCATGTTGGTCGGGGTGGGACTAGTGTAGATGGGGCATGTTGGTCGGGGTGGGACTAGTGTAGATGGGGCATGTTGGTCGGGGTGGGACAAGTGTAGATGGGGCATGTTGGTCGGGGTGGGGCTAGTGTAGATGGGGCATGTTGGTCGGGGTGGGACTAGTGTAGATGGGGCATGTTGGTCGGGGTGGGACTAGTGTAGACGGGACATGTTGGTCGGGGTGGGACTAGTGTGGATGGGGCATGTTGGTCGGGGTGGAACTAGTGTAGATGGGGCATGTTGGTCGGGGTGGGACTAGTGTAGACGGGGCATGTTGGTCGGTGTGGGACTAGTGTAGACGGGGCTTGTTGGTCGGGGTGGGACTAGGACTAGTGTAGATGGGGCATGTTGGTCGGGGAGGGACTAGGACTAGTGAAGATGGGGCATGTTGATCGGGGTGGGACTGGTGTAGATGGGGCATGTTGGTCGGGGTGGGACTAGTGTAGACGGGGCGTGTTGGGACTAGTGTAGACGGGGCATGTTGGTCGGGGTGGGACTAAGGTAGACGGGGCATGTTGGTCGGAGTGGGACTAGTGTAGATGGGGCATGTTGGTCGGGGGGGACTAGTGTAGATGGGGCATGTTGGTCGGGGGGGACTAGTGTAGATGGGGCATGTTGGTCGGTGTGGGACTAGTGTAGATGGGGCATGTTGGTCAGGGTGGGACTAGTGTAGATGGGGCATGTTGGTCGGGGGGACTAGTGTAGATGGGGCATGTTGGTCGGTGTGGGACCAGTGTAGGTGGGGCATGTTGGTCGGGGTGGGACTAGTGTAGATGGGGCATGTTGGTCGGGGTGGGACTAGTGTAGACGGGACATGTTGGTCGGGGTGGGACTAGTGTAGACGGGGCATGTTGGTCGGGGTGGGTCTAGGACTAGTGTAGATGGGGCATGTTGGTCGGGGGGGGACCAGGACTAGTGTAGATGGGGCATGTTGGTCGGGGTGGGACTAGTGTAGATGGGGCATGTTGGTCGGGGTGGGACTAGTGTAGATGGGGCATGTTGGTCGGGGTGTGACTAGTCTAGACGGGGCATGTTGGGACTAGTGTAGACGGGGCATGTTGGTCGGGGTGGGAATAGTGTAGACGGGGCATGTTGGTCGGGGTGGGACTAGTGTAGATGGGGCATGTTGGTCGGGGTGGGACTAGTGTAGACGGGTCATGTTGGTCGGGGAGGGACTAGGTCTAGTGTAGATGGGGCATGTTGGTCAGGGTGGGACTAGTCTAGATGGGGCATGTTGGTCGGGGTGGGACTAGTGTAGATGGGGCATGTTGGTCATGGTGGCACTAGTGTAGATGGGGCATGTTGGTCGGGGTGGGACTAGTGTAGAAGGGGCATGTTGGTCGGGGTGGGCCTAGTGTAGATGGGGCATGTTGGTAGGGGTAGGACTAGTGTAGATGGGGCATGCTGGTCGTGGTGGGACTAGTGTAGACGGGGCATGTTGGTCGGGGTGGGACTAGTGTAGCTGGGGCATGTTGGTCGGGGTGGGACTAGTGTAGATGGGGCATGTTGGTCGGGGTGGGACTAGGACTAGTGTAGATGGGGCATGTTGGGCGGGGTGGGACTAGTGTAGATAGGGCATGTTGGTCGGGGTGGGACTAGTGTAGATGGGGCATGTTGGTCGGGGTGGAACCAGTGTAGATGGGGCATGTTGGTCGGGGTGGGACTAGTGTAGATGGGGCATGTTGGTCGGGGTGCGACTAGTGTAGAAGGGGCATGTTGGTCGGGGTGGGACTAGTGTAGATGGGGCATGTTGGTCGGGGTGGGACTAGTGTAGACGGGGCATGTTGGTCGGTGTGGGACTAGTGTAGACGGGGCTTGTTGGTCGGGGTGGGACTAGGACTAGTGTAGATGGGGCATGTTGGTCGGGGTGGGACCAGGACTAGTGTAGATGGGGCATGTTGGTCGGGGAGGGACTAGGACTAGTGAAGATGGGGCATGTTGATCGGGGTGGGACTGGTGTAGATGGGGCATGTTGGTCGGGGTGGGACTAGTGTAGACGGGGCGTGTTGGGACTAGTGTAGACGGGGCATGTTGGTCGGGGTGGGATTAAGGTAGACGGGGCATGTTGGTCGGGGTGGGACAAGTGTAGATGGGGCATGTTTATTGGGGTGGGACTAGTGTAGATGGGGCATGTTGGTCGGGGTGGGACTAGTGTAGATGGGGCATGTTGGTCGGGGTGGGAGTAATGTAGATGGGGCATGTTGGTCGGGGTGGGTCTAGTGTAGATGGGGCATGTTGGTCGGGGTGGGACTAATGTAGATGGGGCATGTTGGTCAGGGTGGGACTTGTATATTGGGCATGTTGGTCGGGGTGGGACTAGTGTAGATGGGGCATGTTGGTCGGGGTGGGACTAGTGTAGATGGGGCATGTTGGTCGGGGTGGGACAAGTGTAGATGGGGCATGTTGGTCGGGGTGGGGCTAGTGTAGACGGGGCATGTTGGTCGGGGTGGGACTAGGACTAGTGTAGACGGGGCATGTTGGTCGGGGTGGGACTAGTGTAGACGGGACATGTTGGTCGGGGTGGGACTAGTGTGGATGGGGCATGTTGGTCGGGGTGGAACTAGTGTAGATGGGGCATGTTGGTCGGGGTGGGACTAGTGTAGACGGGGCATGTTGGTCGGTGTGGGACTAGTGTAGACGGGGCTTGTTGGTCGGGGTGGGACTAGGACTAGTGTAGATGGGGCATGTTGGTCGGGGAGGGACTAGGACTAGTGAAGATGGGGCATGTTGATCGGGGTGGGACTGGTGTAGATGGGGCATGTTGGTCGGGGTGGGACTAGTGTAGACGGGGCGTGTTGGGACTAGTGTAGACGGGGCATGTTGGTCGGGGTGGGACTAAGGTAGACGGGGCATGTTGGTCGGAGTGGGACTAGTGTAGATGGGGCATGTTGGTCGGGGGGGACTAGTGTAGATGGGGCATGTTGGTCGGGGGGGACTAGTGTAGATGGGGCATGTTGGTCGGTGTGGGACTAGTGTAGATGGGGCATGTTGGTCAGGGTGGGACTAGTGTAGATGGGGCATGTTGGTCGGGGGGGACTAGTGTAGATGGGGCATGTTGGTCGGTGTGGGACCAGTGTAGGTGGGGCATGTTGGTCGGGGTGGGACTAGTGTAGATGGGGCATGTTGGTCGGGGTGGGACTAGTGTAGACGGGACATGTTGGTCGGGGTGGGACTAGTGTAGACGGGGCATGTTGGTCGGGGTGGGTCTAGGACTAGTGTAGATGGGGCATGTTGGTCGGGGGGGGACCAGGACTAGTGTAGATGGGGCATGTTGGTCGGGGTGGGACTAGTGTAGATGGGGCATGTTGGTCGGGGTGGGACTAGTGTAGATGGGGCATGTTGGTCGGGGTGTGACTAGTCTAGACGGGGCATGTTGGGACTAGTGTAGACGGGGCATGTTGGTCGGGGTGGGAATAGTGTAGACGGGGCATGTTGGTCGGGGTGGGACTAGTGTAGATGGGGCATGTTGGTCGGGGTGGGACTAGTGTAGACGGGTCATGTTGGTCGGGGAGGGACTAGGTCTAGTGTAGATGGGGCATGTTGGTCAGGGTGGGACTAGTCTAGATGGGGCATGTTGGTCGGGGTGGGACTAGTGTAGATGGGGCATGTTGGTCATGGTGGCACTAGTGTAGATGGGGCATGTTGGTCGGGGTGGGACTAGTGTAGAAGGGGCATGTTGGTCGGGGTGGGCCTAGTGTAGATGGGGCATGTTGGTAGGGGTAGGACTAGTGTAGATGGGGCATGCTGGTCGTGGTGGGACTAGTGTAGACGGGGCATGTTGGTCGGGGTGGGACTAGTGTAGCTGGGGCATGTTGGTCGGGGTGGGACTAGTGTAGATGGGGCATGTTGGTCGGGGTGGGACTAGGACTAGTGTAGATGGGGCATGTTGGGCGGGGTGGGACTAGTGTAGATAGGGCATGTTGGTCGGGGTGGGACTAGTGTAGATGGGGCATGTTGGTCGGGGTGGAACCAGTGTAGATGGGGCATGTTGGTCGGGGTGGGACTAGTGTAGATGGGGCATGTTGGTCGGGGTGCGACTAGTGTAGAAGGGGCATGTTGGTCGGGGTGGGACTAGTGTAGACGGGGCATGTTGGTCGGGGAGGGACTAGTGTAGATGGGGCATGTTGGTCGGGGTGGGACTAGTGTAGATGGGGCAAGTTGGTCGGGGTGGGACTAGTGTAGACGGGGCATGTTGGTCGGGGTGGGACTAGTGTAGCTGGGGCATGTTGGTCGGGGTGGGATTAGTGTAGACGGGGCATGTTGGTCAGGGTGGGACTAGTGTATATGGGGCATGTTGGTCGGGGTGGGACCAGTGTAGATGGGGCATGTTGGTCGGGGTGGGACTAGTGTAGACGGGGCATGTTGGTCGGGGCGGGACTAGTGTAGATGGGGCATGTTGGTCGGGGTGGGACTAGTGTAAACAGGGCATGTTGGTCGGGGTGGGACTGGTGTAGATGGGGCATGTTGGTCGGGTTGTGACTAGTCTAGACGGGGCATGTTGGGACTAGTGTAGACGGGGCATGTTGGTCGGGGTGGGAATAGTGTAGACGGGGCATGTTGGTTGGCGTGGGTCTAGTGTAGATGGGGCATGTTGGTCGGGGTGGGACTAGTGTAGACGGGTCATGTTGGTCGGGGAGGGACTAGGTCTAGTGTAGATGGGGCATGTTGGTCAGGGTGGGACTAGTGTAGATGGGGCATGTTGGTCAGGGTGGGACTAGTGTAGATGGGGCATGTTGGTCGGGGTGGGACCAGTGTAGATGGGGCATGTTGGTCGGGGTGGGACTAGTGTAGACGGGGCATGTTGGTCGGGGCGGGACTAGTGTAGATGGGGCATGTTGGTCGGGGTGGGACTAGTGTAAACAGGGCATGTTGGTCGGGGTGGGACTGGTGTAGATGGGGCATGTTGGTCGGGTTGTGACTAGTCTAGACGGGGCATGTTGGGACTAGTGTAGACGGGGCATGTTGGTCGGGGTGGGAATAGTGTAGACGGGGCATGTTGGTCGGCGTGGGACTAGTGTAGATGGGGCATGTTGGTCGGGGTGGGACTAGTGTAGACGGGTCATGTTGGTCGGGGAGGGACTAGGTCTAGTGTAGATGGGGCATGTTGGTCAGGGTGGGACTAGTGTAGATGGGGCATGTTGGTCGGGGTGGGACTAGTTTAGATGGGGCATGTTGGTCAGGGTGGGACTACTGTAGATGGGGCATGTTGGTCGGGGTGGGACTAGTGTAGACGGGGCATGTTGGTCGGGGTGGGCCTAGTGTAGATGGGGCATGTTGGTCGGGGTGGGACTAGTGTAGATGGGGCATGCTGATCGTGGTGGGACTAGTGTAGACGGGGCATGTTGGTCGGGGTGGGTCTAGTGTAGCTGGGGCATGTTGGTCGGGGTGGGACTAGTGTAGATGGGGCATGTTGGTCGGGGTGGGACTAGGACTAGTGTAGATGGGGCATGTTGGGCGGGGTGGGACTAGTGTAGATAGGGCATGTTGGTCGGGGTGGGACTAGTGTAGATGGGGCATGTTGGTCGGGGTGGGACCAGTGTAGACGGGGCATGTTGGTCGGGGTGGGACTAGTGTAGACGGGGCATGTTGGTCGGGGTGGGACTAGTGTAGATGGGGCATGTTGGTCGAGGTGGGACTAGTGTAGATGGGGCATGTTGGTCGGGGTGGGACTAGTGTAGACGGGGCATGTTGGTCGGGGTGGGACTAGTGTAGCTGGGGCATGTTGGTCGGGGTGGGATTAGTGTAGACGGGGCATGTTGGCCAGGTTGGGACTAGTGTAGATGGGGCATGTTGGTCGGGGTGGGACTAGTGTAAACAGGGCATGTTGGTCGGGGTGGGACTGGTGTAGATGGGGCATGTTGGTCGAGGTGGGACTAGTGTAGATGGGGCATGTTGGTCGGGGTGGGACTAGTGTAGACGGGGCATGTTGGTCGGGGTGGGACTAGTGTAGATGGGGCATGTTGGTCGGGGTGGGACTAGTGTAGACGGGGCATGTTGGTCGCGGTGGGACTAGTGTAGATGGGGCATGTTGGTCGGGGCGGGACTAGTGTAAACAGGGCATGTTGGTCGGGGTGGGACTGGTGTAGATGGGGCATGTTGGTCGGGTTGTGACTAGTCTAGACGGGGCATGTTGGGACTAGTGTAGACGGGGCATGTTGGTCGGGGTGGGACTAGTGTAGACGGGGCATGTTGGTCGGGGTGGGACTAGTGTAGATGGGGCATGTTGGTCGGGGTGGGACTAGTGTAGATGGGGCATGTTGGTCGGGGTGGGACTAGTGTAGACGGGGCATGTTGGTCGGGGTGGGACTAGTGTAGCTGGGGCATGTTGGTCGGGGTGGGATTAGTGTAGACGGGGCATGTTGGTCAGGGTGGGACTAGTGTATATGGGGCATGTTGGTCGGGGTGGGACCAGTGTAGATGGGGCATGTTGGTCGGGGTGGGACTAGTGTAGACGGGGCATGTTGGTCGGGGCGGGACTAGTGTAGATGGGGCATGTTGGTCGGGGTGGGACTAGTGTAAACAGGGCATGTTGGTCGGGGTGGAACTAGTGTAGATGGGGCATGTTGGTCGGGGTGGGACTAGTGTAGACGGGGCATGTTGATCGGTGTGGGACTAGTGTAGACGGGGCTTGTTGGTCGGGGTGGGACTAGGACTAGTGTAGATGGGGCATGTTGGTCGGGGTGGGACCAGGACTAGTGTAGATGGGGCATGTTGGTCGGGGAGGGATTAGGACTAGTGAAGATGGGGCATGTTGATCGGGGTGGGACTGGTGTAGATGGGGCATGTTGGTCGGGGTGGGACAAGTGTAGATGGGGCATGTTTATTGGGGTGGGACTAGTGTAGATGGGGCATGTTGGTCGGGGTGGGACTAGTATACATGGGGCATGTTGGTCGGGGTGGGAGTAATGTAGATGGGGCATGTTGGTCGGGGTGGGACTAGTGTAGATGGGGCATGTTGGTCGGGGTGGGACTAATGTAGATGGGGCATGTTGGTCGGGGTGGGACTTGTATATTGGGCATGTTGGTCGGGGTGGGACTAGTGTAGATGGGGCAAGTTGGTCGGGGTGGGACTAGTGTAGATGGGGCATGTTTGTCGGGGTGGGACAAGTGTAGATGGGGCATGTTGGTCGGGGTGGGACTAGTGTAGATGGGGCATGTTGGTCCGGGTGTGACTAGTGTAGATAGGGCATGTTGGTCTGGGTGGGGCTAGTGTAGAAGGGGCATGTTGGTCTGGGTGGGACTAGTGTAGATGGGCATGTTGGTCGGGGTGGGACTAGTGTACATGGGGCATGTTGGTCGGGGTGGGACTAGTGTAGATGGGGCATGTTGGTCGGGGTGGGACTAGTGTAGATGGGGCATGTTGGTCGGGGTGGAACTAGTGTAGATGGGGCATGTTGGTCGGGGTGGGACTAGTGTAGATGGGGCATGTTGGTCGGGGTGGAACTAGTGTAGATGGGGCATGTTGGTTGGGGTGGGACTAGTGTAGATGGGGCATGTTGGTCGGGGTGGGTCTAGGACTAGTGTAGATGGGGCATGTTGGTCGGGGGGGACTAGTGTAGACGGGACATGTTTGTCGGGGTGGGACTAGTGTGGATGGGGCATGTTGGTCGGGGTGGAACTAGTGTAGATGGGGCATGTTGGTCGGGGTGGGACTAGTGTAGGTGGGGCATGTTGGTCGGGGTGGGACTAGTGTAGATGGGGCATGTTGGTCGGGGTGGGACTAGTGTAGACGGGACATGTTGGTCGGGGTGGGACTAGTGTAGACGGGGCATGTTGGTCGGGGTGGGTCTAGGACTAGTGTAGATGGGGCATGTTGGTCGGGCTGGAACTAGTGTAGATGGGGCATGTTGGTCGGGGTGGGAGTAGTGTAAACGGGGCATGTTGGTCGGGGTGGGACTAAGGTAGACGGGGCATGTTGGTCGGGGTGTGACTAGTCTAGACGGGGCATGTTGGGACTAGTGTTGACGGGGCATGTTGGTCGGGGTGGGAATAGTGTAGACGGGGCATGTTGGTCGGGGTGGGACTAGTGTAGATGGGGCATGTTGGTCGGGATGGGACTAGTGTAGACGGGTCATGTTGGTCGGGGAGGGCCTAGGTCTAGTGTAGATGGGGCATGTTGGTCAGGGTGGGACTAGTCTAGATGGGGCATGTTGGTCGGGGTGGGACTAGTGTAGATGGGGCATGTTGGTCATGGTGGGACTAGTGTAGATGGGGCATGTTGGTCGGGGTGGGACTAGTGTAGACGGGGCATGTTGGTTGGGGTGGGCCTAGTGTAGATGGGGCATGTTGGTCGGGGTGGGACTAGTGTAGATGGGGCATGCTGGTCGTGGTGGGACTAGTGTAGACGGGGCATGTTGGTCGGGGTGGGACTAGTGTAGCTGGGGCATGTTGGTCGGGGAGGGACTAGGTCTAGTGTAGATGGGGCATGTTGGTCAGGGTGGGACTAGTGTAGATGGGGCATGTTGGTCAGGGTGGGACTAGTGTAGATGGGGCATGTTGGTCGGGGTGGGACCAGTGTAGATGGGGCATGTTGGTCGGGGTGGGACTAGTGTAGACGGGGCATGTTGGTCGGGGCGGGACTAGTGTAGATGGGGCATGTTGGTCGGGGTGGGACTAGTGTAAACAGGGCATGTTGGTCGGGGTGGGACTGGTGTAGATTGGGCATGTTGGTCGGGTTGTGACTAGTCTAGACGGGGCATGTTGGGACTAGTGTAGATGGGGCATGTTGGTCGGGGTGGGATTAGTGTAGATGGGGCATGTTGGTCGGGGTGGGACTGGTGTAGATGGGGCATGTTGGTCGGGGTGGGACTAGTGTAGATGGGGCATGTTGGTCGTGGTGGGACTAGTGTAGATGGGGCATGTTGGTCGGGGTGGGATTAGTGGAGACGGGACATGTTGGTCGGGGTGGGACTAGTGTAGACGGGACATGTTGGTCGGGGTGGGACTAGTGTAGATGGGGCATGTTGGTCGTGGTGGGACTAGTGTAGATGGGGCATGTTGGTCGGGGTGGCACTAGTGTAGATGGGGCATGTTGGTCGGGGTGGGACTAGTGTAGATGGGGGATGTTGGTCGGGGTGGGATTAGTGGAGACGGGACATGTTGGTCGGGGTGGGACTAGTGTAGACGGGACATGTTGGTCGGGGTGGGACTAGTGTAGATGGGGCATGTTGGTCGTGGTGGGACTAGTGTAGATGGGGCATGTTGGTCGGGGTGGCACTAGTGTAGATGGGGCATGTTGGTCGGGGTGGGACTAGTGTAGATGGGGCATGTTGGTCGGGGTGAGACTAGTGTAGACGGGACATGTTAGTTGGGGTGGGACTAGTGTAGATGGGGCATGTTGGTCGGGGTGGGACTAGTGTAGACGGGACATGTTGGTCGGGGTGGGACTAGTGTAGATGGGGCATGTTGGTCGGGGTGGGACTAGTGTAGATGGGGCATGTTGGTCGGGGTGGGACTAGTGTAGACGGGGCATGTTGGTCGGGGTGGGACTAGTGTAGATGGGGCATGTTGGTCGGGGTGGGACCAGTGGAGATGGGGCATGTTGGTCGGGGTGGGACTAGTGTAGATGGGGCATGTTGGTCGGGGTGGGACTAGTGTAGATGGGGCATGTTGGTCGGGGTGGGACTAGTGTAGACGGAACATGTTGGTCTGGGTGGGACTAGTGTAGATGGTGCATGTTGGTCGTGGTGGGACTAGTGTAGATGGGGCATGTTGGTCGGGGTGGGACTAGGACTAGTGTAGATGGGGCATGTTGGTCGGGTTGGGACTAGTGTAGATGGGACATGTTGGTCGGGGTGGGACTAGTGTAGATGGGGCATGTTGGTCGGGGTGGGACTAGTGTAGATGGGGCATGTTGGTCGGGGTGGGACTAGTGTAGATGGGGCATGTTGGTCGGGGTGGGACTAGTGTAGACGGGGCATGTTGGTCGGGGTGGGACTAGTGTAGATGGGACATGTTGGTCGGGGGGGGACTAGTGTAGATGGGGCATGTTGGTCGGGGTGGGACTAGTGTAGATGGGGCATGTTGTTCGGGGTGGGACTAGTGTAGATGGGGCATGTTGGTCGGGGTGGGACTACCGTAGATGGGGCATGTTGGTCGGCTTGGGACTAGTGTAGATGGGGCATGTTGGTCGGGGTGGGACTAGTGTAGATGGGGCATGTTGGTTGGGGTGGGACTAGTGTAGATGGGGCATGTTGGTCGGGGTGGGACTAGTGTAGACGGGGCATGTTGGTCGGGGTGGGACTAGTGTAGATGGGGCATGTTGGTCGGGGTGGGACTAGTGTAGATGGGGCATGTTGGTCGGGGTGGGACTAGTGTAGACGGGGCATGTTGGGACTAGTGTAGATGGGGCATGTTGGTCGGGGTGGGACTAGTGTAGTCGGGGCATGTTGGTCGGGGTGGGACTAGTCTAGATGGGGCATGTTGGTCGGGGTGGGACTAGTGTAGTTGGGGCATGTTGGTCGGGGTGGGACGAGTGTAGATGGGGCATGTTGGTCGGGGTGGGACTAGTGTAGATGGGGCATGTTGGTCGGGGTGGGACTAGTGTAGACGGGGCATGTTGGTCGGGGTGGGACTAGTGTAGATGGGGCATGTTGGTCGGGGTGGGACTAGTGTAGATGGGGCATGTTGGTCGGGGTGTGACTAGTGTAGATGGGGCATGTTGGTCGGGGTGGGACTAGTGTAGACGGGGCATGTTGGTCGGGGTGGGACTAGTGTAGACGGGGCATGTTGACTGGGGTGGGAATAGTGTAGACGGGGCATGTTGGTCGGGGTGGGACTAGTGTAGATGGGGCATGTTGGTCTGGGTGGGACTAGTGTAGATGGGGCATGTTGGTCGGGGTGGGACTGGTGTAGACGGGGCATGTTGGTCGGGGTGGGACTAGTGTAGATGGGGCATGTTGGTCGGGGTGGGACTAGTGTAGATGGGGCATGTTGGTCGGGGTGGGACTAGTGTAGATGGGGCATGTTGACTGGGGTGGGACTAGTGTAGATGGGGCATGTTGGTCGGGGTGGGACTAGTGTAGATGGGGCATGTTGGTCGGGGTGGGACTAGTGTAGACGGGGCATGTTGGTTGGGGTGGGACTAGTGTAGACGGGGCATGATGGTCGGGGTGGGACTAGTGTAGATGGGGCATGTTGGTCGGGGTGGGACCAGTGTAGATGGGGCATGTTGGTCGGGGTGGGACTAGTGTAGACGGGGGCATGTTGGTTGGGGTGCGACTAGTGTAGACGGGGCATGATGGTCGGGGAGGGACTAGTGTAGATGGGGCATGTTGGTCGGGGTGGGACTAGTGTAGATGGGGCATGTTGTTCGGGGTGGGACTAGTGTAGATGGGGCATGTTGGTCGGGGTGGGACTACCGTAGATGGGGCATGTTGGTCGGCTTGGGACTAGTGTAGATGGGGCATGTTGGTCGGGGTGGGACTAGTGTAGATGGGGCATGTTGGTCGGGGTGGGACTAGTGTAGATGGGGCATGTTGGTCGGGGTGGGACTAGTGTAGACGGGGCATGTTGGTCGGGGTGGGACTAGTGTAGATGGGGCATGTTGGTCGGGGTGGGACTAGTGTAGATGGGGCATGTTGGTCGGGGTGGGACTAGTGTAGACGGGGCATGTTGGGACTAGTGTAGATGGGGCATGTTGGTCGGGGTGGGACTAGTGTAGTCGGGGCATGTTGGTCGGGGTGGGACTAGTCTAGATGGGGCATGTTGGTCGGGGTGGGACTAGTGTAGACGGGGCATGTTGGTCGGGGTGGGACTAGTGTAGAAAGGGCATGTTGGTCGGGGTGGGACGAGTGTAGACGGGGCATGTTGGTCGGGGTGGGACTAGTGTAGAAAGGGCATGTTGGTCGGGGTGGGACGAGTGTAGATGGGGCATGTTGGTCGGGGTGGGACTAGTGTAGATGGGGCATGTTGGTCATGGTGGGACTAGTGTAGATGGGGCATGTTGGTCGGGGTGGGACTAGTGTAGACGGGGCATGTTGGTTGGGGTGGGCCTAGTGTAGATGGGGCATGTTGGTCGGGGTGGGACTAGTGTAGATGGGCATGCTGGTCGTGGTGGGACTAGGTGTAGACGGGGCATGTTGGTCGGGGTGGGACTAGTGTAGCTGGGGCATGTTGGTCGGGGAGGGACTAGGTCTAGTGTAGATGGGGCATGTTGGTCAGGGTGGGACTAGTGTAGATGGGGCATGTTGGTCAGGGTGGGACTAGTGTAGATGGGGCATGTTGGTCGGGGTGGACCAGTGTAGATGGGGCATGTTTGGTCGGGGTGGGACTAGTGTAGACGGGGCATGTTGGTCGGGGCGGGACTAGTGTAGATGGGGCATGTTGGTCGGGTGGGACTAGTGTAAACAGGGCATGTTGGTCGGGTGGGACTGGTGTAGATTGGGCATGTTGGTCGGGTTGTGACTAGTCTAGACGGGCATGTTGGGACTAGTGTAGATGGGGCATGTTGGTCGTGGTGGGATTAGTGTAGATGGGGCATGTTGGTCGGGGTGGGACTGGTGTAGATGGGGCATGTTGGTCGGGGTGGGACTAGTGTAGATGGGGCATGTTGGTCGTGGTGGGACTAGTGTAGATGGGGCATGTTGGTCGGGTGGGATTAGTGGAGACGGGACATGTTGGTCGGGGTGGGACTAGTGTAGACGGGACATGTTGGTCGGGGTGGGACTAGTGTAGATGGGGCATGTTGGTCGTGGTGGGACTAGTGTAGATGGGGCATGTTGGTCGGGGTGGCACTAGTGTAGATGGGGCATGTTGGTCGGGGTGGGACTAGTGTAGATGGGGATGTTGGTCGGGGTGGGATTAGTGGAGACGGGACATGTTGGTCGGGGTGGGACTAGTGTAGACGGGACATGTTGGTCGGGTGGGACTAGTGTAGATGGGGCATGTTGGTCGTGGTGGGACTAGTGTAGATGGGGCATGTTGGTCGGGGTGGCACTAGTGTAGATGGGGCATGTTGGTCGGGGTGGGACTAGTGTAGATGGGGCATGTTGGTCCGGGGTGGAGACTAGTGTAGACGGGACATGTTAGTTGGGGTGGGACTAGTGTAGATGGGGCATGTTGGTCGGGGTGGGACTAGTGTAGACGGGACATGTTGGTCGGGGTGGGACTAGTGTAGATGGGCATGTTGGTCGGGGTGGGACTAGTGTAGATGGGGCATGTTGGTCGGGTGGGACAGTGTAGACGGGGCATGTTGGTCGGGGTGGGACTAGTGTAGATGGGGCATGTTGGTCGGGTGGGACCAGTGGAGATGGGGCATGTTGGTCGGGTGGGACTAGTGTAGATGGGGCATGTTGGTCGGGGTGGGACTAGTGTAGATGGGGCATGTTGGTCGGGGTGGGACTAGTGTAGACGGAACATGTTGGTCTGGGTGGGACTAGTGTAGATGGTGCATGTTGGTCGTGGTGGGACTAGTGTAGATGGGGCATGTTGGTCGGGGTGGGACTAGGACTAGTGTAGATGGGGCATGTTGGTCGGGTTGGGACTAGTGTAGATGGGACATGTTGGTCGGGTGGGACTAGTGTAGATGGGGCATGTTGGTCGGGTGGGACTAGTGTAGATGGGGCATGTTGGTCGGGGGTGGGACTAGTGTAGATGGGGCATGTTGGTCGGGGTGGGACTAGTGTAGACGGGGCATGTTGGTCGGGGGTGGGACTAGTGTAGATGGGACATGTTGGTCGGGGGGGACTAGTGTAGATGGGGCATGTTGGTCGGGGTGGGACTAGTGTAGATGGGGCATGTTGTTCGGGGTGGGACTAGTGTAGATGGGGCATGTTGGTCGGGTGGGACTACCGTAGATGGGCATGTTGGTCGGCTTGGGACTAGTGTAGATGGGGCATGTTGGTCGGGGTGGGACTAGTGTAGATGGGGCATGTTGGTTGGGGTGGGACTAGTGTAGATGGGGCATGTTGGTCGGGGTGGGACTAGTGTAGACGGGGCATGTTGGTCGGGGTGGGACTAGTGTAGATGGGGCATGTTGGTCGGGGTGGGACTAGTGTAGATGGGGCATGTTGGTCGGGGTGGGACTAGTGTAGACGGGGCATGTTGGGACTAGTGTAGATGGGGCATGTTGGTCGGGGTGGGACTAGTGTAGTCGGGGCATGTTGGTCGGGTGGGACTAGTCTAGATGGGGCATGTTGGTCGGGGTGGGACTAGTGTAGTTGGGGCATGTTGGTCGGGTGGGACGAGTGTAGATGGGGCATGTTGGTCGGGGTGGGACTAGTGTAGATGGGGCATGTTGGTCGGGGTGGGACTAGTGTAGACGGGGCATGTTGGTCGGGGTGGGACTAGTGTAGATGGGGCATGTTGGTCGGGGTGGACTAGTGTAGATGGGGCATGTTGGTCGGGTGTGACTAGTGTAGATGGGGCATGTTGGTCGGGGTGGGACTAGTGTAGACGGGGCATGTTGGTCGGGGTGGGACTAGTGTAGACGGGGCATGTTGACTGGGGTGGGAATAGTGTAGACGGGGCATGTTGGTCGGGGTGGGACTAGTGTAGATGGGGCATGTTGTCTGGGTGGGACTAGTGTAGATGGGGCATGTTGGTCGGGTGGGACTGGTGTAGACGGGGCATGTTGGTCGGGGTGGGACTAGTGTAGATGGGGCATGTTGGTCGGGGTGGACTAGTGTAGATGGGGCATGTTGGTCGGGGTGGGACTAGTGTAGATGGGGCATGTTGACTGGGGTGGGACTAGTGTAGATGGGGCATGTTGGTCGGGGTGGGACTAGTGTAGATGGGGGCATGTTGGTCGGGGTGGGACTAGTGTAGACGGGGGCATGTTGGTTGGGGTGGGACTAGTGTAGACGGGGCATGATGGTCGGGGTGGGACTAGTGTAGATGGGGCATGTTGGTCGGGTGGGACCAGTGTAGATGGGGCATGTTGGTCGGGG
>JAWMAR010000588.1:242601-249342 GCA_036785375.1 Leucoraja ocellata
ATATATATATACAGGTGCACAACCTTTTATCCGAAATTCCAAATAACGAAAAGCTCAGAATAGCGGACATTTTTTCGACTTCCCCCTTATCCTTAAACTGTGTGTGTGGCCCCTTGTCCTGGACTTCCCCAACATCAGGAACAATCTTCCTGCATCTAGCCTGTCCAACCCCTTAAGAATTTTGTAAGTTTCTATAAGATCCCCCCCTCAATCTTCTAAATTCCAGCGAGTACAAGCCGAGTCTATCCAGTCTTTTTTCATATGAAAGTCCTGACATCCCAGGAATCAGTCTGGTGAACCTTCTCTGTACTCCCTCTATGGCAAGAATGTCTTTCCTCAGATTAGGAGACCAAAACTGTACACAATACTCCAGGTGTGGTCTCACCAAGACCCTGTACAACTGCAGTAGGACCTCCCTGCTCCTAGACTCAAATCCTCGGGAACAATCTTCCTGCATCTAGCCTGTCAAGCCCCTTGAGAATTTTGTACGTTTCTATAAGCTGAAGGAATCTGTAGAATGACGTTAAACGTGGCCCCACCCCACCCCGATCAGGATTCAACTCCACCTGCCACAAAACCCTATCCCTACCCCTCCCCCCCTCCTCACAACCGCATTCCCCCCACCACACGAGCCACTCACCGTTAAAGTTGAGGTGGATGAAGGATTCTAACTGAGGAGCAACCTGTGGGAATCTGTAAGAGACCAGAGGCAGATCAGTGAGGTGACCAGTCCCCTCCTCCACCCCCCCCCCCCCTCTCTCCCAGTCAAAATATTAAATGGTCAGCTCCACACGGACTACAAGACAAATACCAAACCCAAACCGATTAGGAGCAGACAGGGGGCATTCGATCCAATTTGTGATCCCAGCTACCAAGACAGTATAATGTGGATAAATGTGAGGTTATCCATTTTGGTGGCAAAAACAGGAAAGTAGACTGTTATCTAAATGGTGGCCGACTAGGAAAAGGGGAGATGCAGCGAGACCTGGGTGTCATGGTACACCAGTCATTGAAGGTAGGTATGCAGGTGCAGCAGGCAGTGAAGAAAGCCAATGGTATGTTAGCATTCATAGCAAGAGGAGTTGAGTCTAGGAGCAGGGAGGTTCTACTGCAGTTGTACAGGGTCTTGGTGAGACCACACCTGGAGTATTGTGTACAGTTTTGGTCTCCTAATCTGAGGAAGGACATTATTGCCATAGAGGGAGTACAGAGACGGTTCACCAGACTGATTCCTGGGATGTCAGGACTTTCATATGAAGAATGACTGGATAGACTCGGCTTGTACTCGCTAGAATTTAGGAGATTGAGAGGGGATCTTATAGAAACTTACAACATTCTTAAGGGGTTGGACAGGCTAGATGCAGGAAGATTGTTCCCGATGTTGGGGAAGTCCAGGACAAGGGGTCACAGCTTAAGGATAAGGGGGAAATCCTTTAAAACCGAGATGAGAAGAACTTTTTTCACACAGAGAGTGGTGACTCTCTGGAACTCTCTGCCACAGAGGGTAGTCGAGGCCAGTTCATTGGCTATATTTAAGAGGGAGTTAGATGTGGCCCTTGTGGCTAAAGGGATCAGGGGGTATGGAGAGAAGGCAGGTACGGGATACTGAGCAGGGTACGGGATACTGAGTTGGATGATCAGCCGTGATCATATTGAATGGCGAATGGTGCAGGCTCGAAGGGCCGAATGGCCTCTACTCCTGCATCTGTTGTCTATGTTTCTCACCTGTTTCCACTCGATGGTGTAGGTTCTCCAGTTGAGGTAAGGGGAAGGTCGGTCGGGAAGGAGGAGGAAGGTAAGGAGGGCGAGGAGAAGGAGGAGAGTCCTTCTCTCCTCCCTTCCCCAATCCTCTCCTTTCCTCCCTCCCCTCCCCCCTTTCCTCCCACCCTCCTCCTTCTCCTCCTTTCCCCGCTCTCCACCACCTTCTCTCTCCTTCACCTCCTCCCTCCTTCTCCTTCCTCCCTCCATCCCTCAACCCCAACCTTCCCCCTCTCCCCTCAACCCCTCCTCTCTCTCCTCTCCCTCCTCTCTCCCCCTTTCCCACCTTCTCTCTCTCCCTTCCCTCCCTCACTCCCTCCTTCATCCCTCAACCCCAACCTTCCTCCTCTCCTCTCAACCTCCCTCTCTCCCCCTCCCCCTCCTCCCT
Organism: Leucoraja ocellata; assembly: GCA_036785375.1. Taxonomy (NCBI): domain Eukaryota; kingdom Metazoa; phylum Chordata; class Chondrichthyes; order Rajiformes; family Rajidae; genus Leucoraja; species Leucoraja ocellata. The sequence continues at coordinate 244,748 of JAWMAR010000588.1, forward strand.
CTCCTACCCCCAGACCTCAGGCTTCTCTCCCTCTCTCTTTCCTTCACCTCCTCCCTCACTCCCTCCTTCATCCCTCAACCTCCTCCTCCTTCTTTCTCCTCCCTCTCTCCTTCCTTCCCTCCTTCACCTCCTCCCTCACTCTCCTCCTTCATCCCTCCATCCCTCATCCCCAACCTTCCCCCTCTCCCCTCAACCTCCTCCTTCTCTCCTCCCTCTCCACCACCTTCTCTCTCCTTCCCCCCTCTCCCTCCCTCCCTCTCCCACCCCCAGACCTCAGGCATATCTCCCTCCTCCCTCCCTCCCTCTCCTACCCCCAATCCTCAGGCTTCTCCCCTCCCTCTCTCCCTCCCTCAACCAGTTTAAATTCCATTAGGAATATTTTGGACCAGGGAACCAAGAGCCTCAGGCCTCCCTCAATCTCTCACCCGTGTTTCCGTTCCATGTTAATGTTCTCGATGTAGATTCTCCCTCCCCCCTTTCTCCCACCTCTACGCCTCTCTCTCTCTCTCTCCTTCCCCCTCTCCCTCCTCCCTCTCCCCCACCTCTACGCTTCTCTCTCTCTCCCTCCTCCCCCTCTCCCTCCTCCCTCTCTCCCTCTCCCCACCTCTACGCCTCTCTCTCTCTCCCTCCTTCCCCCTCTCCCCCCTCTCCCCCCACCTCTAGCCTCTCTCTCCCTCCTTCCCCTCTCCCTCCTTCCCCTCTCCCCCCTCTCCCCCCCACCTCTACGCCTCTCTCTCTCTCTCCCTCCTTCCCCCTCTCCCCCCCTCTCTCCCCCACCTCTACGCCTCTCTCTCCCTACTTCCCCCTCTCCTCCTCCCTCTCCCCACTCTACGCTTCTCTCTCTCTCTCCCTCCTTCTCTCACCTGAGAGGGGGAGAAGGAGGGAGAGAGAGGGAAAGAAGCAGGGGAGGAGATTCCAGGTAAGGGCAAGGTCGAGGTCGAGTGGAGGAGAGGGAGAGAGGCCATCTCTCCTTCCTTCTTTCTCCCCTTCTCCCTCTCTCTCCCTTCCCCCTCCTTCCCCCTTCCCTCTCCTTCTCTCTCTTCCACCACCTTCTCTCTCCCTCCTTCTCCCTTCACCTTCCTCCTTCCCCTCCCTCCCTCCCCTCTCTTTTCCCCCAATCCTCTCCTCACTCCACCAGGCCTCAGGCTTCTCTCTCCTTCTCTTTCTCACCTTCTTCCCCCTCTCTCTTCCTCCCTCCCTCCTTCCCTCTCTCCCTTCTTCTCCCTCTCCCTCCCTCCCTCTTCCTCTCCCCTCTCCTTCTCCTTCCCTCCTCCCCCTTTCTCTCCCTCTTCTCCTTCTCTCACTCCCTCCCTCCACCAGGCCTCAGGCTTCTCTCTCTCTCTTCCTCCATCTTCCTCTCTTCTCTCCCCTCCTCATTTACTCTCCTCCTTCTCTCCCATCTCTCCTTCTTCTCCCATCCCCCTCTCCTTCTCCCCCTCCCCTTCTCTCCCTCTCTCCTTCCCTCCCTCCACCTCCACCCCTCCCTCTACCTCCACCACCAGTCTCAGGCGCCTCCCTCCCCTCCTCATTTACTCTCCCTCCTTCTCTCCATCTCTCCCTCCCTCTCTCCTCTCCACCTCCACCCTCATCCCTCCCTCCACCACCAGGCCCTCAGGCGTCTCTCTCCCCTCCTCATTTACTCTCCCTCCTTCTCTCCATCTCTCCTTCCCTCCCCTTTCTCCCCCCTCCGCCCTCCCTCTCCTCCTCTCCTCTCTCCCTCCTCTCCCTTTTCCCCTTCACTCCCTCTCCTTCTCCCTCCTTTTCTCCCTCTCTCCCTCTCTCTCTCTCCTTCCCCCTCTCTCTCTCCCTCTCTCTACCACTTCTCTCCCTCCTTCCCCTCCACCACCCTCAGGCCTCTCTCGCTCCTCTGTGGTTTCTCACCAGCGTTGTGTCTGTGTTTTCCGCTCGACGATTCTCCTCCTTCTCTCCTTCCCTCCCTCCCTCCCTCCTTCTCTCCTTCCCTCCCTCCTCTCTCTCTCCTCATTCACTCTCTCTCCTTCTCTCCTTCCTCCCTCCTCTCCTCCCCCCTCTCCCTCTCTCTCTTCTCCTCTTCACTCTCTCTCCTTCTCTCCTTCCCTCCCTCCTCTCCTCCCCCCTCCCTCCTCTCCTCTCTCTTCTCCTCATTCACTCTCTCTCCTTCTCCCTCTCCCTCCTTCTTCTTCTCTCCCTCCACCTCCACCCCCAGGCTTCTCTCCTCCTTCTCCCTCCCTCCTTCCCCCCTCTTCTCCTTTCGCCTCACTCTCCCTCCCTCCCCTCCTTCTCTCCCTCTCCTTCCCCCTTCTCTCCCCTCTCACCCTCTCCCTCCCTCCTTCTCTCCCTCTCCTTCCCCCTTCTCTCCCTCTCTTCTCTCCCTCACTCTCTCCTTCCCTCTTTCACCCCTCCCTTCCCCCTCTCTCTCTCCCTCCTTCCCCCTCTCCACCTCCCCCTTCTCCCTCCACCCCTCATCCCTCCACCATCACCACCAGGCCTCAGGCTTCTCCCTCCCTCCCTCTCACTCTCCCCCCCCCCTCCTCTCTTCTCCTTCTCCCTCTCTTCCCCCTCTCTTTTCTCTCTCTCCCCCTCTAGGCCTCAGGCTTCTCTCCTCCTCCCCTCCTTCTCTCCTCCCTCCCTCCCCTTCTCCCCTCCACCACCTCCCTCCCCCTCCCTCCACCCCTCTTCCTCCTCCTTCTCCCTCACTCTCTCCCTTCTCTCCCTCTCCCTCCACCCCTCATCTCCCCTCTCCAACCTCCAGGCCTCTCTCTCCCTTCCTCTCTTCTCTCCCTCCCTCCCCTTCTCCCTCTCCTCCCTCACTCTCTCCCTCTCCTTCCCCCTCCCCTCTCTCCTCCTTCCCTCCTTTACTCCTCACTCTCCCCCCTTCTCCCTCTATTCTCCCCCACTCCTCCTCTCCTTCTTCCCTCTCCCTCCCCTTCATCTCCCCCTCCCTCCTTCTCCCCTCACTCTTCTCCCCTCACTCCCCCTCTCTTCCTCCTCCCCCTCATCCCACCTCCACCAGGCCCCAGGCCTCTCTCTCTCTGTCTGTGTCTCACCTGCTGTGTTTTCTCTCGATGTTCTCGATGATTCTCCGGGTAAAGAGGAGGGGGGAGAGGGTGAGGGTGAGGGAGATGGAGGAGGAGGGAGAGGGATGGAGGAGGAGGAGGGAGAGGGATGGAGGAGGAGGAGGGAGCGGGATGGAGGAGGAGGAGGGAGAGGGATGGAGGAGGAGGAGGGAGCGGGATGGAGGAGGAGGGAGCGGGATGGAGGAGGGAGGGAGGAGGGAGAGGGATGGAGGAGGGAGGGAGGAGGGAGAGGGATGGAGGAGGGAGGGAGGAGGGAGCGGGATGGAGGAGGGTGAGAGGAGGGAGCGGGATGGAGGAGGGTGAGAGGACGAGACGGAGACGGCGGCGGCGACAAAGAACAAACCCCCCCCCCCCCGGGCGCGGACTGCGGCTGCGCGGGGCTGCCGGCCGCCGGCACTGACTCCCAGAAACACACACTGCGGCTGCGCGGGGATGCCGGCACTGACCGAATACGCACTGAGGCTGCGCGGGGCTGCCGGCACCCAGAAAACCAGCACTGAGGCTGCGCAGGGATGCAGGCTGCCGGCTGCCGGCACTACACATGCGCCAACGACCCCCCCGACCCCTCTCACTGCCGGCCGCCGGCACTACACATGCGCGCTGATCACAGCCGGCACCACCCGAGCCCCGCCGGCACCACACATGCGCACACGACACCTCGCTGCCGGCCGCCGGCACCACACGGGGAGGGTGCCGGTGGCGAGCGTGGGCAGTGGGACGGGTGCCGGCTGGTTGGCGCGCGCCTGCGCACTGCCGGGGGGGCAAGTCCCGGGACACAGATGGTTCAAAAATAAATGAAGATTAAATTAATGTCCAGAACGGGGGGTAAATGGGGTCAATGCAGCGGGAGGAGCGGGGAGCGGGTGGAATGCAGGCTCGGCTCACTCATGCATGGGTTTAAACATTGCATAGTGGAATATCAACTTTAAACTGGAGATATAAACATTGCATCACTGCACACTGGGGGCATGGTTGTAATGCAGCGGGAGGAGCGGGGTGCAGGTGGAATGCAGGCACCGCTCACTCATGCATGGGTTTAAACATTGCACAGTGGAATATCAACTTTAAACTGGAGATATAAACATTGCATCACTGCACACTGGGGGCATGGTTGTAATGCAGCGGGAGGAGCGGGGTGCAGGTGGAATGCAGGCACCGCTCACTCATGCATGGGTTTAAACATTGCACAGTGGAATATCAACTTTAAACTGGAGATATAAACATTGCATTAGATAATAATATTAAATGCTGTGGTATAGATGCAATTCAGAGAGTCCAGGCTGATGCACAAATATTATACACTTTAAACTGGGTATAAACATTGCATTAGGGTCAAATTCCTCACATGCATGGGTTTTTACCATTGCACGGAGCGATATCAACTTTAAACTGGAGATATAAACATTGGATCAGTGCACACTGGGGGCATGGTTGCAATGCAGCGGGAGGAGCGGGGTGCGGGTGGGGGGGGGGGAATGCAGGCTTGGCTCACTCATGCATGGGTTTTAAACATTGCACAGTGGAATATCAACTTTAAAC
>JAWMAR010000588.1:249542-264542 GCA_036785375.1 Leucoraja ocellata
CAGTTTTGAGTTTGCACAAGTCAGACGTGACTCCAGAAGTTGGGCATCAGTCAGTCCACAAGCTGTGAGAGTCAGTCCAAAGGCCATGAGTTAATCCCAAGACAGTGAGTGAGTCCACAGGTCATGAGTAAATTGCTCACTGCCCCCCTCCTCCACTGACATCCCCCACCTCAAGACACTGCCCTCCGCCTGGCTATAGGATGCACCCCCTACTGAAGATGAATGTCCAATGATTAGGAGAGAATGCTTTGAAGTTGTGGACAGAACTCTTCCAGATGTCTTCAGCAACACCAAGCATTTTGGTGCCCCCCCCCCCCCTGCCCTGCCAGTACAGGCCTCAGTGACTGAGCTGCCAGCCCAAAAATCCATTCCGCCCACAAACTCCATACTAGCCCTCAGGAAACCAGTACCTTGGGCCTAACGTACTAGCTCAACAGAAATCTGAAGGGAAATGTCAAAGGTTTCGTGAAGGATGGAACATCGCCCAAGAATGTTGTCATTAATAGCGTGCTTCGTTGAATGAAGACTTCTGAGATATTCTCAGATTTTCCTTCTTAAAATTTGACCGCTGACTTTCTCTATATTAAAATTGTCTCTTTTTATCACCAGGAAATAGTCATCAAGAGGCAGTGAGCAGCAGAACACAACAAGACGCAAACAAGACACAAGTAAAAACTTAATAAATCTCATCTTTAAAATTTAAATTGTTCTTATATTTCAAGAGTCATTCACATTTTAAACTTTAATAAAACCTTTTTGTACTTTTAATGCTGTGTGTTCTTCATCCCAATAGAACCTAATATGCAGGAATGGCTGCTCTGTGGGAGAGCCACTGAGAGTGCATGGGGGGGGGGAGGTTGTTTGGAGATGCACTGAATGTGTGAGTGGGAGGGGAATGGCAAGGAGCAGAGTGTGGGTGGGGGGTGTGGGCTGAAGGTAGGTGAGGTGACTGAGTGAACTGCCAGCGTACAAGGCGTGAGTGACTTCACTGCCAGCCCACGAGCCGTGAGTTAGTGAACTGCCAGCCCACCAGCTGTAAGTGACTGAACTGCCAGTCCACCCTCTTCATCCTCCTCTCTTACAGTCTCACCTGTTTTGGGCAGAATTTCTGGCAGTTTCTCAGCCGCCAGCCTGCCAGGTCCGAGTGATTGTACTGAGCTGCCATCCCTCAGTGACTGAGCTGCCAGCCCTCAGTGACTGTTCTGACAGCCCAAAAATCCATTTGGCCAACAAATTTCCATACTAGGCAACAGAAAACCCCTTCCCACTGGCCAGCAATGTTGGAATTGCTGCAGAGGTGGAATATTGTGTTGGGTGTCCAGCCCTCCCGTGTGAGGCCGGGACCCAACGGGTCCCACTTAGTCTAGTTATATGATAAAAATTGTCCAATTAAAGAATATAATAGAAAATCAAAATATACTAAATGTCCATGGATTACAAAGGGATTACAAAATGCTTGCAAAAAAAAAAGCCCTATAGAGAGATTTTATAAGAAAGAGAACTAAAGATACAGAAAATAAATATAAAAAGTACAAAAATAAATTAACATACATCATAAGAAAAAGCAAGAAAGATTATTATAAGATGAAATTAGATGATAATAAAAACAACATAAAAAGAATATGGAGCATACTTAATAGCATTATCAGAAATGGTCCGGGGAGAACAAATTACCCAAAGTATTTTATTGATAAGGATAAGGAAAATTACAATATGGAAGATGTAACTAATAGCTTTAATAATTTTTTTGTAAATATTGGACCAGACCTGGCTAAACAAATCCCTGATCCAGGGACATCTGGAGAAACTCCTGAGAACTTAGTGGAGAGAAATCCCTGCTCTATGTTTCTTACGGCAGTAGAAGAAAAAGAACAGTTGGATATTGTCAAAACACGTAAAAATAAAAAGTCTACCGATTTCAACAACATTGACATGTCGCTAGTTAAGATGGTCATTGAGGGGATCTCCAAACCTTTAACATTCATCTGTAATTTATCTTTCCAAACCGGTACTTTTCAAATTCAAATGAAAATAGCAAAAATAATACCAATATACAAAACTGGGAACAAGCATCATTTTACAAACTATAGACCTGTTTCCTTACTCCCACAATTTTCCAAAATACTAGAAAAAATGTTCAATAATAGATTAGATAAATTTGTAGAAAAGAATAAATTAATCACTGAAAGTCAATATGGATTCAGAACAAACAGATCAACATCACTTGCAATATTAGAATCAATTGAAGACATCACAAATGCCATTGATAATAAATTATATGCAGCTGGGATATTTATTGACATAAAGAAAGCATTTGATACAATTAATCACAATATTTTATTTAAAAAATTGGAAAGGTATGGAATCAGAGGAATAGTACTGGACTGGATAAAAAGCTACTTAAGTAACAGGCAACAGTTTGTGAATCTGGGGTAGTCATAATTCTACATGCTTGGATATTGTTTGTGGTGTACCACAGGGGTCAGTGCTGGGCACAAAATTATTTATCATGTACATAAATGATATTTGTAATGTGTCCAATGCCTTGAGGCTGGTTTTGTTTGCAGATGATACACATATTTTTTGTTCTGGGGAGAATTTAAAACAGCTATTGGATAAAATAATAAAAGAAATAGGTAAATTGAAAATATGGTTTGATAGGAATACAATTTCATTTAATTTGAGTAAAACTAAAATAATGTTATTTGGTAATTGCAGAATAAATAAACTAGTAAGTATAAAGATAAATGGGGTGGAAGATGAACGAGTGCATGAAAATAAATTTCTTGGGGTTACAATTGACCGATAAAATAAGCTGGAAATCACATAGAAACATAGAAATTAGGTGCAGGAGTAGGCCATTCGGCCCTTCGAGCCTGCACCGCCATTCATTATGATCATGGCTGATCATCCAACTCAGTATCCCGTACCTGCCTTCTCTCCATACCCCCTGATCCCCTTAGCCACAAGGGCCACATCTAACTCCCTCTTAAATATAGCCAATGAACTGGCCTCAACTACCCTCTGTGGCAGAGAGTTCCAGAGATTCACCACTCTCTGTGTGAAAAAAGTTCTTCTCATCTCGGTTTTAAAGGATTTCCCCCTTATCCTTAAGCTGTGACCCCTTGTCCTGGACTTCCCTAACATCGGGAACAATCTTCCTGCATCTAGCCTGTCCAACCCCTTAAGAATTTTGTAAGTTTCTATAAGATCCCCCCCCTCAATCTTCTAAATTCCAGCGAGTACAAGCCGAGTCTATCCAGTCTTTCTTCATATGAAAGTCCTGACATCCCAGGAATCAGTCTGGTGAACCTTCTCTGTACTCCCTCTATGGCAAGAATGTCTTTCCTCAGATTAGGAGACCAAAACTGTACACAATACTCCAGGTGTGGTCTCACCAAGACCCTGTACAACTGCAGTAGGACCTCCCTGCTCCTAGACTCAAATCCTCGGGAACAATCTTCCTGCATCTAGCCTGTCAAGCCCCTTGAGAATTTTGTACGTTTCTATAAGCTGAAGGAATCTGTGGAATGAGGTTAAATGTGGCCTCACCCCACCCCGATCAGGATTCAACTCCACCTGCCACAAAACCCTATCCCTACCCCTCCCCCCCTCCTCACAACCGCATTCCCCCCACCACACGAGCCACTCACCGTTAGAGTTGAGGTGGATGAAGGATTCTAACTGAGGAGCAACCTGTGGGAATCTGTAAGAGACCAGAGGCAGATCAGTGAGGTGACCAGTCCCCTCCTCCACCCCCACCCCCCCCCCTCTCTCCCAGTCAAAATATTAAATGGTCAGCTCCACACGGACTACAAGACAAATACCAAACCCAAACCGATTAGAAGCATTCGATCCAATTTGTGATCCCAGCTACCAAGACAGTATAATGTGGATAAATGTGAGGTTATCCATTTTGGTGGCAAAAACAGGAAAGCAGACTATTATCTAAATGGTGGCCGACTAGGAAAAGGGGAGATGCAGCGAGACCTGGGTGTCATGGTACACCAGTCATTGAAGGTAGGCATGCAGGTGCAGCAGGCAGTGAAGAAAGCCAATGGTATGTTAGCATTCATAGCAAGAGGAGTTGAGTCTAGGAGCAGGGAGGTTCTACTGCAGTTGTTACAGGGTCTTGGTGAGACCACACCTGGAGTATTGCGTACAGTTTTGGTCTCCTAATCTGAGGAAGGACATTATTGCCATAGAGGGAGTACAGAGACGGTTCACCAGACTGATTCCTGGGATGTCAGGACTTTCATATGAAGACAGACTGGATAGACTTGGTTTGTACTCGCTAGAATTTAGGAGATTGAGAGGGGATCTTATAGAAACTTACAACATTCTTAAGGGGTTGGACAGGCTAGTTGCAGGAAGATTGTTCCCGATGTTGGGGAAGTCCAGAACAAGGGGTCACAGCTTAAGGATAAGGGGGAAATCCTTTAAAACCGAGATGAGAAGAACTTTTTTCACACAGAGAGTGGTGAATCTCTGGAACTCTCTGCCACAGAGGGTAGTCGAGGCCACACTAGTTCATTGGCTATATTTAAGAGGGAGTTAGATGTGGCCCTTGTGCTAAAGGGATCAGGGGGTATGGAGAGAAGGCAGGTACGGGAGTACTGAGTTGGATGATCAGCCGTGATCATATTGAATGGCGAATGGTGCAGGCTCGAAGGGCCGAATGGCCTCTCCTCCTGCACCTGTTGTCTATCTTTCTCACCTGTTTCCACTCGATGGTGTAGGTTCTCCAGCTGAGGTAAGGGGAAGGTCGGGTCGGGAAGGAGGAGGAAGGTAAGGAGGGCGAGGAGAAGGAGGAGAGTCCTTCTCTCCTCCCTTCCCCAATCCTCTCCTTTCCTCCCTCCCCTCCCCCCTTTCCTCCCTCCCAACTCCTTCTCCTCCTTTCCCCGCTCTCCACCACCTCCTCCCTCCTTCTCCTTCCTCCCTCCATCCCTCAACCCCAACCTTCCCCTCTCTCCCCTCAACCTCCCTCCTCCTTCTCTCCTCTCCTCCCTCTCTCCCCCCCTTTCCACCACCTTCTCTCTCCTCCCTTCCCTCCTTCACCTCCTCCCTCACTCCCTCCTTCATCCCTCAACCCCAACCTTCCTCCTCTCCTCTCAACCTCCCTCTCTCCCCTCCCCCTCCTTCCCCCTCCCCTCCTCCCCTCCCCTACCCCCAGACCTCAGGCTTTTCTCCCTCTCTCTCTCCTTCACCTCCCTCACTCCCTCCTTCATCCCTCAACCTCCCTCCTCATTCTTTCTCCTCCCTCTCTCCTTCCTTCCCTCCTTCACCTCCTCCCTCACTCCCTCCTTCATCCCTCCACCCCTCAACCCCAACCTTCCCCCTCTCCCTCAACCTCCCTCCTCCTTCTCTCCTCTCCTCCCTCTCCACCACCTTCTCTCTCCTCCCCCCCTCTCCCTCCCTCCCTCTCCCACCCCCAGACCTCAGGCATCTCTCCCTCCTCCCTCCCTCCCTTACCTACCCCCAATCCTCAGGCTCTCTCCCTCCCTCAACCAGTTTAAATTCCATTAGGAATATTTTGGACCAGGGAACCAAGAGCCTCAGGCCTCCCTCAATCTCTCACCCGTGTTTCCGTTCCATGTTAATGTTCTCGATGTAGATTCTCCCCCTCCCCCCTTTCTCCCACCTCTACGCCTCTCTCTCTCTCTCCCTCCTTCCCCCTCTCCCCTCTCCCCCACCTATACGCCTCTCTCTCTCTCCCTCCTTCCCCCTCTCCCCCCCACCTCCACGCCTCTCTCTCTCCCTCCTTCCCCCTCTCCCCCCTCCCCCCCCACCTCCACGCCTCTCTCTCTCCCTCCTTCCCCCCTCTCCCCCCTCCCCCCCACCTCCACGCCTCTCTCTCTCCCTCCTTCCCCCCTCCCTCCTTCCCCCTCTCCCCCACCTCCACGCCTCTCTCTCTCCCTCCTTCCCCCTCTCCCTCCTTCCCCCTCTCCCCCCTCTCTCCCCCACCTCTACGCTTCTCTCTCTCTCCCTCCTTCCCCCTCTCCCTTTCCCCACCTCTACGCTTCTCTCTCTCTCCCTCCTTCTCTCTGTCTCTCACCTGAGAGGGGGAGAAGGAGGGAGAGAGAGGGAAAGAAGCAGGCGAGGAGATTCCAGGTAAGGGCAAGGTCGAGGTCGGGTGGAGGAGGAGAGGGAGAGAGGCCATCTCTCCTTCCTTCTTTCTCCCCTTCTCCCCTCTCTCTCCCCTTCCCCCTCCTTCCCTCTCCTTCTCTCTCTTCCACCACCTTCTCTCTCCCTCCTTCTCCCTTCACCTCCTCCTTCCCCCTCCCCCCCTCCCCCTCTCTTTTACCCCAATCCTCTCCTCACTCCACCAGGCCTCAGGCTTCTCTCTCCTTCTCTTTCTCACCTTCTTCTCCCTCTGGGGGTGCGCCCACCAAGAGGTCCAAAAGTCCCTAATAGGGAAAGACACCCTCAACCTAAAAGACGCCGTAGATGCTGCCAGAGCTTTCGAAGCCACAAGGAAACAAATGTCCTCCCTCTCCCTTCAAGTTGGCTCATCTCGAGCAGCACCAGAGTGAATATAGACGCTCTCGCAAAACGTGGCCCTGGCTCCACCTTAAAGGCTCCAAAGCAGACATTTTCTAGGCATGCAAACAAACAAGCAAGCCAAAGAAGCTGCTGGAACTGCGGTACAGAGCATGCATTTGATGATCGCAGGGAGTGCCCAGCATACGGGACTACCTGCAACTCCTGTGGGAGGCCTAACCACTGGAAGAAAATGTGTAGGTCAACAAAATCATACAGCACCAAGCCAAAGCAGCAATGGTCAAAGAACGATAGAAATACGAGAAGGAAACAAATACACGCACACGTCCAACAGGAAGAGGAGATAACCTCAGATACCTCTGAGGAAGAATTCCTTTCCGTTGGGACCATTGACGTCCACGAAATGGGAAACAACAAACCACATAGCAACAGAGATGAAGCATATACTATAATACAACTACAGAAAAAAGTGGAAAGAAAAGAACAACGATTAATCTAAGGCTCAAAATTGATACTGGAGCCCAGAGCAATATCTTACCAGTCAATCTTTACGGAAAGATATTCCCTGAACACATGACAAAAGATGGCAGCGTCAGGAAAGGAATCCTTGGAAGTAGCGATGTAGTCCTAGCTGCATACGGAGGTTCCATAATCCCACAGCTAGGCAAAACAATCATAGCAGGAACATACAAAGGGAAAGAAGTGAAATGCCCCTTCTACATCACTAAATCGAAAGGACCTGCTATTCTCGGCCTGAACACGTGCCAAAGACTGAAGATTGTGTCAATCAACCATGAAATCAAGACAAACTCCTGCAGAATTGACAGAAACATACCCATCAAAAACCGGCCGCCCATCAGGAACAAAGAAGAATTGATTGACATGTACCCAGAGTGTTTTGACGATACCGTTGGTTGTTTTGAGGAATACGAATACCATATCACAGTAGACCCCAGTGTGAAACCAGTGATCCACCCACCCCGCCGTGTTCCCCTTGAACTGAAAGAGAGGCTAAGGGAACAACTAAACGAAATGGAAAAAAAGGGCATCATCACAGCAATAACTAAACCAACTGATTGGGTAAATTCAATTGTTGTCAAAGAAAAGCCAAACGGAAAACTAAGGATATGCCTTGATCCCAGGGATCTGAACAATGCATTGAAGCGCGACCATTATCCAACTCCAACCCTTGAAGAGATCACACCAGCACTGGCCGGTTCCAAGGTGTTCAGCAAGCTGGATGCTAGCAATGGATATTGGAACATCAAAATAGACCGAGAGTCATCAATGCTCACCACTTTCAACACGTCATTTGGCAGATTCAGATTCAACAGGCTCCCATTCGGGCTGAAGGTGAGTCAAGATGTCTTCCAGCGGAAAATAGATGAACATACAAAGGCTGTAAAGGGGCAATCGGGATAGCAGATGATATCCAAGTATACGGCAGAGATGAAAACACGCATGATTACAACCTCCATGAGGCTATGGAAAAAACTCGAAGAGCCGCATAAAGCTCAATGCAGACAAATGCATAATCAAAGAAAGGGAGTGCAAATTCTTTGGACTGATTTACTCTGCAGAAGGAGTGAAACCGGACCCTACAAAAGTGGATGCTATCAACCACATGGAGGAACCCAAAGACAAGAAACAGCTAAGAAGTTTCCTAGGGCTCATACAATACATGGGAGTCTTCATACCTAAGCTTGCTAATCACACAGCAAATCTCCGTGAATTGATGAAAGACGACGCTGAATTTGATTGGTGTGCTTCACATAGCCAAGATTTTGAAAAATTAAAACAACTCATCAGCAAAGAAACGATCCTGCAGTACTATGACAGACAGAAACCTGTAACACTCCAAGTTGATGCCTCCATGAGAGGAGTCGGAGCAGTACTGATACAAAATGGCCGACCTATTGCGTATGCATCCAAAGCACTCACTCTACAGAATCTTGCGTATGCATCCAAAGCACTCACTCCTACAGAATCAAGGTACGCAAACATAGAGAGAGAACTCTTAGCAGTAGTCTATGGCTGCGAGAAATTTCACACTTACCTATATGGAAGGTATTTCGACATTGAAACAGACCACCGCCCTCTAGAACAAATCGGAAAAAAAAACCTCACCAAAGCACCAGCCAGACTACAGAGACTATTACTGAGGCTACAGCACTACGACTACAACATCAGATACAAGCCAGGAAAAGACCTGCTGCTAGCTGACGCCCTATCCAGACTATCAACACATGACAAACAAGAGATGGAAGGGCTGAGCATAAAGATCCACCACATTGTGAGTGTGACAAGCGTGAAGCTGGAACAAATCAAAGAGGAAACAGCCAGAGATGAAGAACTCCAGCTCCTCACCCAAATGGTAATACAGGGGTGGCCAGAAAAGAGACAACAAGTTCAGCCTCTCCTCCGCGAATACTGGACCATCCGTGATGATGTTTCGGTAGAGAATGGAGTCCTGATGGCCGGATCACGAATCATCATACCCAAGTCCATGCAAAAAGAAATCCTTGAAAAGATCCACCAGGGACACTTAGGAATGGAAAAGTGCAGACTCCGTGCTAAATCCGCTGTGTACTGGATAGGCATGTACAAGGACATAGAAAAGCTGGTATCTACATGCCACATATGCCAAAAATACAGGAATTCACAAAAGAAGGAGGAAATGACACCCAGTGATATCCCAAGCCGGCCATGGCAAACCATCGGAGCAGACCTGTTCACAGAGAACCAGCAATGGTATTTGATTATGGCCTGCTACTACTCCAAATTCCCATTTGTGAGAAACGTAAAGGATCTGAAGCTAAAACATTGTGTCAATTGTTAGAGGGTTGTTTGCAGAGCAAGGAATACCTGAGCAGATCGTATGTGACAATGGAACCCAATTCACATCTCGGGAATTCAGAGAGCTAGCCACCGAATACGGGTTCAAAATCACAACATCTTCACCACATTACCCAAAGGGCCATGGGTTTATTGAAAGGCAAGTACAGACAGTCAAGAAAACACTAATAAAATGCCGAGAGGCAAAGGAGGATCCAAACCTGGCACTTTTATCCTTACGGGCAACTCCACTAAAGGCTGACATGAAGTCTCCTGCAGAAATGCTAAATGGCAGGAAATATAAAACCACCCTGCCAAGCAAAATCCAACCCCCTATCGACCAAGAAGAAACAAGGGCAAAATTGGCAGCTGCCCAGGAGGAGGGGCTGAAACAATACAACAAAAATGCACAGTACTTGCCTGAACTATTTCAAGGCCAAAACGTACATGCTCAGGATCCAACAACAAAGAAATGGACCCCAGCACAAATCACCAGCAGGGCTGGAACCCCAAAATCATATATCATAGAGACAGAACCGGGCAGGCAGTTGAGACGAAACAGAATTCACATCCGCCCGACACCTGAAATGTCAACACCTGCAACTTCAAAGACAACACCAGCAACTCCTAGGACACCACCCACAGCAGCAGCAACACCTACCATTGATGACAACACATTCTCACAAACTGCTACCAGTGAGTCATATAGTCAACCAGCACCAACCAATGGCCAGGAAACAACTCAACAAGTTACCAATACATCGAGTGCAACACTGCAGGCAACAACCAGATCTACTAGATCCAGGAGCAACATCTTACCCCCAGCGCGTTATCGCTAGCACTGGAAGGGACAAGTCACGCCAAGACATGACTCTTGACTGGCTACGCACTACCTGAAAGAAAACAAGCTGCCCTTATATATTTTGTTGTGTAGTATAGTAGAAAGCAGAATGCCATGAATGTGGGCAGAATAATCCCACGGTATCTGCTACAGGATTGCCACCCTCGCTCTGGCAATCCTCTAGTGTCACTAATTTTTGTTCCTTTCTTTTGAGAAGGGGGGATGTTTACATATGCTACATATTCATTGTAGCAGTCCCAACCTCCTGCACTACTTTGTATCAGGCACACTCACCCCACACACACACACACACTGTGATTAGGTATGTAAGCACTTTTAGTATCGCTACGCCACACAGACAAAGCAGCTGAATAAAGGAGTACAGTAAGGCAACTGAAACAACCTGAATTGTGTCGTTTATTATCAGGATATCAAACACGAAGACACAACACTCTTCCTCCCTCCCTCCTTCCCTCTCTCCCTTCATCTCCCTCTCCCTCCCTCCTCTTCCCTCTCCTTCTCCTTCCCTCCCTCCCCCTTTCTCTCCCTCTTCTCCTTCTCTCACTCCCTCCCTCCACCAGGCCTCAGGCTTCTCTCTCTCTTCCTCCATCTTCCTCTCTTCTCTCCCCTCCTCATTTACTCTCCCTCCATCTCTCCATCCCTCCCCTTGCTCCCCCTCCGCCCTCCCTCCTCCTCTCCCTCCTCTCCCTTTCCCCTTCACTCCCTCTCCTTCTCCCTCCTTTCTCCCTCTCTCCTCCTCTCTCTTCTCCTTCCCCCTCTCTCTCTCCCTCTCTTCTACCACCTTCTCTCCCTCCTTCCCTCCACCACCCTCAGGCCTCTCTCGCTCCCTCTGTGTGTTTCTCACCAGCGTTGTGTCTGTGTTTCCGCTCGACGATTCTCCTCCTTCTCTCCTTCCCTCCCTCCTTCTCTCCTTCCCTCCCTCCTTCTCTCCTTCCCTCCCTCCTTCTCTCCTTCCCTCCCTCCTTCCCCCTCCCTCCTCTCCTCTCTCTTCTCCTCATTCACTCTCTCTCACTCTCCCCCCCTCCTCTCTTCTCCTTCTCCCTCCCTCTCCCTTCTCCTTCTCCCTCTCTTCTCCCCTCTCTTTTCTCTCTCTCCCCCTCTAGGCCTCAGGCTTCTCTCCTCCTCCCTCCTTCTCTCCCTCCCTCCCCTTCTCCCCTCCACCACCTCACTGCCCCTCCCTCCACCCCCTCTTCCTTCCTCCCTCCTTCTTCTTCCTCTCTCCCTCCTTCCCCCCTCACTCTCCCTCTTCCTCTCTCTTTCTCCTTCTCCTTTGCCCTCCCTCCTTCCCCCTCTCTTCTCCCTCATTCTCCCTTCTCTCCCACTCTCTTCTCCCCTCCTCCTTCCTCCCTCCCCCCTCTCTCCTCCTTCTCCCTCCCTCTCTCCTTCTCTCCTCCTTCTTCCTCCCCCCTTCTCCCTCACTCCCTCTATTCCCCCCTCTCCCTCATCTCTCTCCTCCTTCTCTCCCTCCCTCTCCCTGTCACCCTCTCCTTCCCCTTCTCTCCCTCACCCACTCCTCCCTCCTTCACCCCTCACTCTCCTCTCTCCTCCCCTCACTCTCTCCTTCTCTCCTCCTCCCTTCCCCTCCCTCTCTCTTTCTCCTTCTCTCCCCTCTCTTCTTCTCCCTCCACCACCACCTCCCTCCTTCCCTCCTCTCATTCCCTCCTTCTTCTTCCTCTCTCCCTCCTCATTCTCCCTCCCCCTTCTCTTCCTCCCTCCACCTCCCCCACATCTCTCCCACACCAGGCCTCAGGCTTCTCTCTTTCTCTCTGTTTCCCTCTCTCCTCCCCTCATCTCTCTCCCCTCCTTCTCCCTCTCCCTCCTTCTCCCTCCCTCCCCTCCTTCTCCCTCACTCCCTCTATTCCCCCCCTCTCCCTCTCTTCTCTCTCCACCTCTCCCTCCTTCACCCTCTCCTTCCCTCCTTCACCCCTCACTCTCCTCTCTCTCCCTCCTTCTCCCCTCACTCTCTCCTTCTCTCCTCCTCCCTCCCCCCCTCTCTCTTTCTCCTTCTCCCCTCTCTTCTTCTCCCCCTCCCTCCCTCCCCCTCCACCAGGCCTCATCCCTCCCTCCTTCCCCCTCACCCTCCCTCCTTCCTTCACCCCTCTCTTCTCCTCTCCCTCCCTCCTCTCCTTCTCTCACTCATTCTCTCCTTCTCTCCCTCTTCTCTCTCCCCACCTCTTCTCTCCCTCTCCTTCCCTCTTTCCCTCCTTTCTCCCCCTCCCTCTCTTCTCTCTCCCCTTCCTTCCCTCTCTCCACCTTCTCCCTCATTCTCCTTCTCTCCTCCTTCTCCCTTCTCTCCCTCCCCTCTCTCCTTCCCTCTCTCCTCCTTCCCCCTCCTCTCCCTCTCCTTCTTCTTCCTCTCTCCCTCTCTATTCTCTCCCCCTCCCTTCTCCCTTCCCTCTCCCCTTCTCTCTCTCTTCCCCCCTCCCCATCTCTCCCTCCCACCCTCAGGCTTCTCTCCCCCTCCTCTCCTTCTCTCCCCACCACCTCACTTCTCCCCTCCCTCCACCCTCTCCTTCCCCCTCTTCCCTCCCTCTCTTCTCCACCTCTTCCCCCTTCCCCCTCTCCACCACCAGGTCTCAGGCTTCTCTCTCCCCCTGTGTTTCTCTCCCTCTCTCCTCCTCCCTCTCTCTTTCTCCTTCTCCCTCCATCCCCTCTCTTCTTCTCCCTCCCCTCTTTCTCTCTCCCTCCTTCTCCTTCCCTCTCCCCCCCATCACCCCTCCCCTCCTCTCCTTCACTCCTTCCCTCCCTCCTCTCCTTCTCTCACTCCCCCTCCCCTTCCCCCTTTCTCCCTCTCCCCCCTCACCTTCTCCTTCTCCCTCTCTTCCCCCTCTCTCCTCCCTCCATCCCCTCTCTTCTTCTTCCCTCCCCTCTTTCTCTCCTTCTCCATCTCTCCCTCCTCTCCTTCCCCCTCTCTTCTCCTTCCCTCCCTCCTCTCCTTCTCTCACTCCTCCTCCCCTTCCCCCTTTCTCCCTCTCTCCTCTCACCTTCTCCTTCTCCCTCCCCACCACCTCCACCCCCAGGCTTCACTCACTCCCTCCTTCTTCCATCACCTTCCCCCCTCCCTCCCTCCCCCTCTCTTTTCCCCCAATCCTCTCCTCCACCAGGCCTCAGGCTTCTCTCTCCTTCTCTTTCTCACCTTCTTCCCCCTCTCTCTTCCTCCCTCCCTCCTTCCCTCTCTCCTTCTTCTCCCTCCCTCCTCTTCCTCTCCCCTCACCTTCTCCTTCCCTCCCTCTTTCTCTCCCTCTTCTCCTTCTCTCACTCCCTTTCTCCACCAGGCCTCAGGCTTCTCTCTCTCTCTTCCTCCACCTTCCTCTCTTCTCTCCCCTCCTCATTTACTCTCCCTCCATCTCTCCTTCCCTCCCCTTTCTCCCCCTCCGCCCTCCCTCCTCCTCTCCCTCCTCTCCCTTTCCCCTTCACTCCCTCTCCTTCTCCCTCCTTTTCTCCCTCTCTCCCTCCTCTCTCTTCTCCTTCCCCCTCTCTCTCTCCCTCTCTTCTACCACTTTCTCTTCCTCCTTCCCCTCCACCACCCTCAGGCCTCTCTCACTCCCTCTGTGTGTTTCTCACCAGCGTTGTGTCTGTGTTTCCGCTCGACGATTCTCCTCCTTCTCTCCTTCCCTCCCTCCTTCTCTCCTTCCCTCCCTCCTTCTCTCCTTCCCTCCCTCCTCTCCTCCCCCCTCTCCTCTCCTCTCTCTTCTCCTCATTCACTCTCCCTCCTTCTCCCTCTCCCTCCTTCTTCTTCTCTCCCTCCTCTCCTCTCTCTTCTCCTCATTCACTCTCTCTCCTTCTCCCTCTCCCTCCTTCTTCTTCTCTCCCTCCACCTCCACCCCCAGGCTTCTCTCCTCCTTCTCCCTCCCTCCTTCCCCCCTCTTCTCCATTCGCCTCACTCTCCCTCCCTCCCCTCCTTCTCTCCCTCTCCTTCCCCCCTTCTCTCCCTCTCTCCTTCCCTCTTTCACCCCTCCCTTCCCCCTCTCTCTCTCTCCCTCCCTTCCCCCTCTCCACCTCCCCCTTCTCCCTCCACCTCCACCCCTCATCCCTCCACCTCCACCACCAGGCCTCAGGCTTCTCCCTCCCTCCCTCCCACTCTCCCCCCCCCCTCCCTCTACTCTCCCCCCCCTCCTCCCTTCTCCTTCTCCCTCTCTTCCCCCCTCTCTTTCTCTCTCTCCCCCTCTAGGCCTCAGGCTTCTCTCCTCCTCCCCTCCTTCTCTCCCTCCCTCCCCTTCTCCCCTCCACCACCTCCCTCCCCTCCCTCCACCCCTCTTCCTTCCTCCCTCCTTCTCCCTCACTCTCTCCCTTCTCTCCCTCCCTCCATCTTCTCCCTCTCCCTTCCTCTCTTCTCTCCCTCCCCCTTCCCCCTCTTCTCCACTCTCTCCCTCTCCTTCCCCCTCCCCTCTCTCCTCCTTCCCTCCTTTACTCCTCACTCTCCCTCCTTCTCCCTCTATTCTCCCCTCACTCCTCCTCTCCTTCTTCCCTCTCCCTCTCCTCAAACATCTCCCTCCCCTTCATCTCCCCTCATTCTCCCTCCTTCTCCCCTCACTCCCCCTCTCTTCCTCCTCCCCCTCATCCCACCTCCACCAGGCCTCAGGCCTCTCTCTCTCTCTCTGTCTGTCTGTGTCTCACCTGCTGTTGTTTTCTCTCGATGTTCTCGATGATTCTCCGGGTAAAGAGGAGGAGGGTCCGGGGTCGGGAGGGTGAGGGTGAGGGAGCGGGATGGAGGAGGAGGGAGAGGGATGGAGGAGGGAGCGGGATGGAGGAGGAGGGAGAGGGATGGAGGAGGGAGCGGGATGGAGGGTGAGGGTGAGGGT
>JAWMAR010000588.1:282083-309583 GCA_036785375.1 Leucoraja ocellata
AGCTTTGGTGGAGACCAGATGACGGGGCACAACAAGGAGAAGCATTATGAGTGCGCCGTGTGTGGCAAGGCCTGCCGGAGCCCGAGCAAGCTGGAGATCCATCGGCGGGTGCACACGGGGGAACGCCCTTTTACCTGCTTGAACTGCGGCAAGTGCTACAAGTCAGCGATGGGCCTGGAGACCCACCGACGGATGCACACGGGCGAGAGGCCCTATGGCTGCTCCACCTGCGGCAAGAGCTTTACCCAAATGTCGGTGCTGTGTGAGCACCAGCGGGTGCACAGCAGTGAGCGGCCCTTCACCTGCCCCGACTGCGGCAAAGGCTTCAAGATGCGCGCGGGCCTGAAGGCGCACAGGTGCCTGCACACTGGGGAGCGGCCCTACACCTGCAGCGACTGCGGCAAGGGCTTCGCCAAGTACAGCAACCTGCTGGTGCACCAGCGCACCCACACTAGCGAGCGCCCCTACACCTGCGCCCAGTGCGGCAAGAGCTTCACCCAGCGCAGCAACCTGCTGCAGCACCAGCGCACCCACACCGGCGAGCGCCCCTATACCTGCTCCCAGTGCAGCAAGAGCTTCGCCCAGTCCAGCACCCTGCTGCAGCACCAGCGCACCCACACCGGCGAGCGCCCCTTCAACTGTGTCCAGTGCGGCAAGAGCTTCACCCAGCCCAGCAGCCTGCTGGTGCACCAGCGCACCCACACCGGCGAGCGCCCCTACACATGCGCCCAGTGCGGCAAGAGCTTCACCCAGCCCAGCAGCCTGCTGGTGCACCAGCGCACCCACACCTGCGAGCGCCCCTTCAACTGTGTCCAGTGCGGCAAGAGCTTCGCCCAGTCCGGCACCCTGCTGATGCACCAGCGCACCCACACCCGCCTGCGCCCCCACATCTGTGCCCAGTGCGGCAAGAGCTTCACCAGCTCCACCAGGCTGCTGTCCCACCAGCGGGTTCACGCCAGCAACCGTCCCGTCCCCAGCCCCGTGTGTTGACAGCAATCTGCCACGGCCTCCCACGCCCTGTCTCACCAGCACGTGCACACCAGTGGCCTGCCCTACGACTGCCCGTACTGTGGTGAGGCGTGTGACAGCTCGCGGGGGTGGCGGCAGCAGCTGCTCCCACTGTGACAAGAGAGCACGGGAGCTGCGGGAGCACCAGCGTATACACACCGGAGAGAGATCCTTTGTGTGCGCTGAGTGTGGCAAGGGTTTCACCCGTATATCCAGCCTGTGACAGCACCGGCCGACCCACAGCGGTGAGCATCCAGCACCCTTTGACTAAGTTCCTGTTGTTTGGGGGTTTGTAACTAAAGTTTGTGATCTATCAGCCATGATCATATTAAATGGCGAATGGTGCAGGCTCAAGGGCCGAATGGCCTCTACTGCATCTATTGTCTGTTTTTATGAATTATGAAAATATATATTAGGCACTTCGGTGCCATATGATTGTACTTCTAATAAAATACAATATTTTAGAAAAAACAGTTGTACAGGGTCTTGGTGAGACCACACCTGGAGTATTGCGTACAGTTTTGGTCTCTTCATCTGAGGAAATACATTCTTGCCATAGAGGATTTGAGTCTAGGAGCAGGGAGGTTCTACTGCAGTTGTACAGGGTCTTGGTGAGACCACTTTGTTGCAGCTATGTTTGTTTTTAAAGTGCTCTATAAATAATATTATTATTATTATTGCGTACAGTTTTGGTCTCCTAATCTGAGGAAAGACATTCTTGCCATAGAGGGAATACAGAGAAGGTTCACCAGACTGATTCCTGGGATGTCAGGACTTTCATATGAAGAAAGACTGGATAGACTCGGCTTGTACTCGCTGGAATTTAGAAGATTGAGGGGGGATCTTATAGAAACTTACAAAATTCTTAAGGGGTTGGACAGGCTAGATGCAGGAAGATTGTTCCCGATGTTGGGAAGTCCAGAACAAGGGGTCACACACACAGTTTAAGGATAAGGGGGAAATCTTTTTGGACCGAGATGAGAAAAACATTTTTTTCCCACAAAGTGAGTGGTGAATCTGTGGAATCCTCTGCCACAGAAGGTAGCTGAGGCCACACAGTTCATTGGCTATATTTAAGAGGGAGTTAGATGTGGCCCTTGTGGCTAAAGGGATCAGGGGGTATGGAGAGAAGGCAGGTACAGGATACTGAGTTGGATGATCAGCCATGATCATATTGAATGGCGCATGGTACAGGCTTGAAGGGCCGAATGGCCTCTACTCCTCTCTCCCTCTCTCTCACCGTCCAGTGCGGGTCGCCTCCATCTCGGGGCCGGGGGGGGGGGGGGGGGGGGGGTGGGAGATGCCGTCATATCCGGGCTGAGCGAGGCCGCCCCGCAGCCTGCGGGTCAACGGGCGGGGGTGGGGTGTCTGTACGCGACGACGTCATTTCCGGGCTGATGCCCCTCTCCCCAAAGATCCTATAGCAGAGCAAGATAGATTACTCCTGCGGAATGCAATGGGCTGACCTGTAGTATGCTATGGAGGGGATCATGGGCATTTTTCCACCCCCATTTTAGTAACCTGAGCCTACCTGACCCGACCCGACTCGCAGTGTAATCAATGTTGCGGGGCAACAGTTTGTGTGGGTTATATTCAGAAATCTGTCAGTACAAACTTCTTGTCAAGAATAAAATTTGATTCTGGCAATTGTCTTTTTTAATGTTTTTTAAATCATTTCTTTTTAAAAGGCTCACAAGCAGTGTTTGAGTTGATTCTGTAGTAACCGGAACCGACCCGACTCGCAGGGTAATTGACAGGGGGGGGCATTTTGTGCGTGATATAGGGTTAGATTCATAATTCTGTTAGCTCATAATTCTGTTAATTCTTGTTAAAGAATAAAATGTTTATAAACACACATACATGAAAATTATATAAATGTATATAATCATATACCACACACACAATTATATTTCTTCTGATCCAATAATGAACTTTATTTCAGACTAGACAAGGGACATTGTAAACACAAGAAACATTGTAAATAAGAAACATTGTAAACCTCCCCGCAACTTCACACACACCAGGCCTTATCCCCCTGATGAAGCCGAGTTTTAGTTAAAAATATAAGAAGATATTAAATTGGTTTCTGGGCTAGCTTACAGCTTATATTTAGTGTCAAATTAGGCTTTCCTCAGGTTGCGGGGTGTGTGAGATAATAAATCCTATAACATTGTCTCCCAAGTGACAGGCAGAGAGAAGGAGCTAGAGATATCTTTGAAGTAAGATGCCATAAACCAAATGACCAATGTTTATGGGGAGGAGGCAATAAAGGAAGAGAGAAATAGCCAGTCACATCTTTGTAAACAAATGACCTATGTTTATGAGGGACCAAATGACAGAGGAAGCAGGGAAAAGAGCTAGGGTGGTCTATTTGGAGATAAGATTCAGATTCAGATTCAATTTTAATTGTCATTGTCAGTGTACAGTACAGAGACAACGAAATGCATTTAGCATCTCCCTTGAAGAGCGACATAGCAAACGATTTGAATTAAAAAAAAATAATAAGTGTCCGGGGGGGGGGGGGGGGGGGGGGGTGATTGGCAGTCACCGAGGTACGTTGTTTAGTAGAGTGACAGCCGCCGGAAAGAAGCTGTTCCTCGACCTGCTGGTTCGGCAACGGAGAGACCTGTAGCGCCTCCCGGATGGTAGGAGGGTAAACAGTCCATGGTTGGGGTGAGAGCAGTCCTTGGCGATGCTGAGCGCCCTCCGCAGACAGCGCTTGCTTTGGACAGACTCAATGGAGGGGAGCGTGGAACTGGTGATGCGTTGGGCAATTTTCACCACCCTCTGCAATGCCTTCCGGTCGGAGACAGAGCAGTTGCCATACCATACTGTGATGCAGTTGGTAAGGATGCTCTCGATGGTGCAGCGGTAGAAGTTCACTAGGATCTGAGGAGACAGATGGACCTTCTTCAGTCTCCTCAGGAAGAAGAGACGCTGATGAGCCTTCTTGATCAGAGTAGAGGTATTGTGGGTCCAAGAGGGGTCATCGGAGATGTTGACTCCCAGGAACCTGAAGCTAGAAACACGTTCCACCTCCGTCCCGTTAATGTGGATGGGGGTGTGCGTGCCGCCTCTGGACTTCCTGAAGTCTACAATGAGCTCCTTGGTCTTCTTGGAGTTAAGGGCCAGGTTGTTGTCAGCGCACCATGCTGCTAAGTGCTGGACCTCCTCCCTGTAGGCCAGCTCATCGTTGTTGCTGATGAGGCCAATCACCGTTGTATCATCTGCATACTTGATGATGGTGTTAGTACCATGTACAGGTGTGCAGTCATAGGTGAAGAGGGAGTAGAGGAGGGGGCTCAGCACACAGCCCTGAGGAACGCCGGTGTTCAGGGTGAGGGTTGAAGAGGTGTGCTTGTCTAACCTCACAGACTGGGGTCTGTTGGTTAGAAAGTCCAGTATCCAGTTGCAGAGGAAGGGGTCGATGCCCAGGTTACCGAGTTTGGTGATCAGTTTTGATGGAATAATGGTGTTGAATGCTGAGCTGTAATCGATGAACAGCATTCTTACATAAGTGTCTCTGTTGTCAAGGTGGGAGAGGGCGGAGTGAAGTGCCGTTGAGATGGCATCCTCCGTACTCCTGTTCTTGCGGTAGGCAAACTGATAGGGATCCAGTGTGGGGGTTAGGCAGCTTTTGAGCTGTGCCAGGACCAGCCTCTCGAAGCACTTGGTGATGATGGGGGTAAGTGCAACATAATAGATAAAAAGAGATAAAACAAATGGCCAATGTTTTCAGTATATCTTGTACCATGTAAACAAAAGGTTTGATGTGATGCATTCTGTGGAAACCTTTTCCTGTACCTCTGACCATGACTAATGTCTGTGGAATGTGCTAAGGGGACAAAAAACCCTATTTAAGGCAATGTAATTCTGTTGTTCAGGGAAGGTGGCTGAGGACAGTCAAGTGTCTGTGTTGGTCACTTGACTGGAGTTCTCCCTCCCTTCCATCGGCCGATGTTAAGTAAAGTTTTGAACTGATCTACCAAACAGTTTGTGTGGTGTCTGTTTATTAAGAAGCGAACCTGGTTTAGTAGTTAAGATAAGTAGCTTTTTCATTGGCGTAGTTATGCAGGCCTCGCTGGGACCACATCAACGGGCATGTTGGTCGGGGTGGGACTTGTGCAGACGGGGCATGTTGGTCGGGGTGGGACTAGTGTACATGGGGCATGTTGCTCCGGTGGGACTAGTGCAGATGGGGCATGTTGGTCGGGGTGGGACTAGTGTAGATGGGGCATGTTGGTCTGGGTGGGACTAGTGCAGACGGGGCATGTTGGTCGGGGTGGGAATAATGTAGATGGGGCATGTTGGTCTGGGTGGGACTAGTGCAGACGGGGCATGTTGGTCGGGGTGGGACTAGTGTAGATGGGGCATGTTGGTCGGGGTGGGACTAGTGTAGATGGGGCATGTTGGTCGGGGTGGGACTAGTGTAGATGGGGCATGTTGGTCTGGGCGGGACTAGTGTAGACGGGGCATGTTGGTCGGGGTGGGACTAGTGCAGATGGGGCATGTTGGTCTGGGTGGGACTAGTGTAGATGGGGCATGTTGGTCGGGGTGGGACTAGTGTAGACGGGGCATGTTGGTCGGGGTGGGACTAGTGTACATGGGGCATGTTGGTCGGGGTGGGACTAGTGTAGATGGGGCATGTTGGTCGGGGTGGGACTACTGTAGACGGGGCATGTTGGTCGGGGTGGGACTAGTGTGGATGGGGCATGTTGGACGGGGTGGGACTAGTGTAAACGGGGCATGTTGGTCGGGGTGGGACTAGTGTAGATGGGGCATGTTGGTCGGGGTGGGACTAGTGTAGATGGGGCATGTTGGTCGGGGTGGGGCTAGTGTAGATGCGGCATGTTGGTCGGGGTGTGACTAGTGTAGATGGGGCATGTTGGTCTGGGTGGGACTAGTGTAGAAGGGGCATGTTGGTCTGGGTGGGACTAGTGTAGATGGGGCATGTTGGTCGGGGTGGGACTAGTGTAGATGGGGCATGTTGTTCCGGCGGGACTAGTGTAGATGCGGCATGTTGGTCAGGGTGAGACTAGTGTAGATGGGGCATGTTGGTCGGGGTGGGACTAGTGTAGATGGGGCATGTTGGTCGGGGTGGGACTAGTGTAGACGGGGCATGTTGGTCGGGGTGGGACTAGTGTAGACGGGGCATGTTGGTCGGGGTGGGACTAGTGTAGAAGGGGCATGTTGGTCGGGGTGGGACTAGTGTAGATGGGGCATGTTGGTCGGGGTGGGACTAGTGTAGATGGGGCATGTTGGTCGGGGTGGGACTAGTGTAGATGGGGCATGTTGGTCTGGGCGGGACTAGTGTAGACGGGGCATGTTATCTGGGTGGGACTAGTGTAGATGGGGCATGTTGGTCGGGGTGGGACTAGTGTAGATGGGGCATGTTGGTCGTGGCGGGACTAGTGTAGACGGGGCATGTTGGTCGGGGTGGGACTAGTGTAGACGGGGCATGTTGGTCTGGGCGGGACTAGTGTAGATGGGGCATGTTGGTCGGGGTGGGCGTAGTGTAGATGGGGCATGTTGGTCGGGGTGGGACTAGTGTGGATGGGGCATGTTGGTCGGGGTGGGAGTAGTGTAGATGGGGCATGTTGGTCGGGGTGGGAATAGTGTAGATGGGGCATGTTGGTCGGGGTGGGAGTAGTGTAGACGGGGCATGTTGGTCGGGGTGGGACTAGTGTAGATGGGGCATGTTGGTCGTGGTGGGACTAGTGTAGATGGCGCATGTTGGTCGGGGTGGGACTAGGGTAGACGGGGCATGTTGGTCGGGGTGGGACTAGTGCAGACGGGGCATGTTGGTCGCGGTGGGACTAGTGTAGACGGGGCATGTTGGTTGGGGTGGGACTAGTGTAGACGGGGCATGTTGGTCGGGGTGGGACTAGTGTAGACGGGGCATGTTGGTCGGGGTGGGACTAGTGTAGACGGGGCATGTTGGTCGGGGTGGGACTAGTGCAGATGGGGCATGTTGGTCGGGGTGGGACTAGTGTAAACGGGGCATGTTGGTCGGGGTGGGACTAGTGTAGATGGGGCATGTTGGTCGGGGTGGGAGTAGTGTAGACGGGGCATGTTGGTCGGGGTGGGACTAGTGTAGATGGGGCATGTTGGTCGGGATGGGACTAGTGTAGATGGGGCATGTTGGTCGGGGTGGGACAAGTGTAGATGGGGCATGTTGGTCGGGGTGGGAATAGTGTAGATGGGGCATGTTGGTCGGGGTGGGAGTAGTGTAAACGGGGCATGTTGGTCGGGGTGGGACTAGTGTAGATGGGGCATGTTGGTCGGGGTGGGAATAGTGTAGATGGGGCATGTTGGTCGGGGTGGGACTAGTGTAGATGGGGCATGTTGGTCGGGGTGGGAATAGTGTAGATGGGGCATGTTGGTCGGGGTGGAACTAGTGTAGATGGGGCATGGTCGGGGTGGGAGTAGTGTAAACGGGGCATGTTGGTCGGGGTGGGACTAGTGTAGATGGGGCATGTTGGTCGTGGTGGGACTAGTGTAGATGGGGCATGTTGGTCGGGGTGGGACTAGTGTAGACGGGGCATGTTGGTCGGGGTGGGACTAGTGCAGACGGGGCATGTTGGTCGGGGTGGGACTAGTGTAGACGGGGCATGTTGGTTGGGGTGGGACTAGTGTAGACGGGGCATGTTGGTCGGGGTGGGACTAGTGTAGATGGGACATGTTGCTCGGGGTGGGACTAGTGTAGATGGGGCATGTTGGTCGGGGTGGGACTAGTGTAGATGGGGCATGTTGGTCGGGGTGGGACTAGTGTAGACGGGGCATGTTGGTCGGGGTGGGACTAGTGTAGAAGGGGCATGTTGGTCGGGGTGGGACTAGTGTAGATGGGGCATGTTGGTCGGGGTGGGACTAGTGTAGATGGGGCATGTTGGTCGGGGTGGGACTAGTGTAGATGGGGCATGTTGGTCTGGGCGGGACTAGTGTAGACGGGGCATGTTATCTGGGTGGGACTAGTGTAGATGGGGCATGTTGGTCGGGGTGGGACTAGTGTAGATGGGGCATGTTGGTCGTGGCGGGACTAGTGTAGACGGGGCATGTTGGTCGGGGTGGGACTAGTGTAGACGGGGCATGTTGGTCTGGGCGGGACTAGTGTAGATGTGGCATGTTGGTCGGGGTGGGAGTAGTGTAGATGGGGCATGTTGGTCGGGGTGGGACTAGTGTGGATGGGGCATGTTGGTCGGGGTGGGAGTAGTGTAGATGGGGCATGTTGGTCGGGGTGGGAATAGTGTAGATGGGGCATGTTGGTCGGGGTGGGAGTAGTGTAGACGGGGCATGTTGGTCGGGGTGGGACTAGTGTAGATGGGGCATGTTGGTCGTGGTGGGACTAGTGTAGATGGCGCATGTTGGTCGGGGTGGGACTAGTGTAGACGGGGCATGTTGGTCGGGGTGGGACTAGTGCAGACGGGGCATGTTGGTCGGGGTGGGACTAGTGTAGACGGGGCATGTTGGTCGGGGTGGGACTAGTGTAGACGGGGCCTGATGGTCGGGGTGGGACTCGTGTAGAGGGGGCATGTTGGTCGCGGAGGGTCTAGTGTAAACGGGGCATGTTGGTCGGGGTGGGACTAGTGTAGATGGGGCATGTTGGTCGGGGTGGGAGTAGTGTAGACGGGGCATGTTGGTCGGGGTGGGACTAGTGTAGATGGGGCATGTTGGTCGGGATGCGACTAGTGTAGATGGGGCATGTTGGTCGGGGTGGGACTAGTGTACATGGGGCATGTTGGTCCGGTGGGACTAGTGCAGATGGGCACCTTGGTCGGGGTGGGACTGGTGTCGATGGGGCATGTTGGTCTGGGTGGGACTAGTGTAGATGGGTCATGTTGGTCGGGGTGGGACTAGTGTAGATGGGGCATGTTGGTCTGGGCGGGACTAGTGTAGATGGGGCATGTTGGTCGGGGTGGGACAAGTGTAGATGGGGCATGTTTATTGGGGTGGGACTAGTGTAGATGGGGCATGTTGGTCGGGGTGGGACTAGTGTAGATGGGCATGTTGGTCGGGGTGGGAGTAATGTAGATGGGGCATGTTGGTCGGGGTGGGACTAGTGTAGATGGGGCATGTTGGTTGGGGTGGGACTAATGTAGATGGGGCATGTTGGTCGGGGTGGGACTTGTATATTGGGCATGTTGGTCGGGGTGGGACTAGTGTAGATGGGGCATGTTGGTCGGGGTGGGACTAGTGTAGATGGGGCATGTTGGTCGGGGTGGGACAAGTGTAGATGGGGCATGTTGGTCGGGGTGGAGCTAGTGTAGATGGGGCATGTTGGTCGGGGTGTGACTAGTGTAGATAGGGCATGTTGGTCTGGGTGGGGCTAGTGTAGAAGGGGCATGTTGGTCTGGGTGGGACTAGTGTAGAGGGGCATGTTGGTCGGGGTGGGACTAGTGTACATGGGGCATGTTGGTCGGGGTGGGACTAGTGTAGATGGGGCATGTTGGTCGGGGTGGGACTAGTGTAGACGGGACAGGTTGGTTGGGGTGGGACTAGTGTGGATGGGGCATGTTGGTCGGGGTGGAACTAGTGTAGATGGGGCATGTTGGTCGGGGTGGGACTAGTGTAGTTGGGGCATGTTGGTCGGTGTGGGACTAGTGTAGACGGGGCTTGTTGGTCGGGGTGGGACTAGGACTAGTGTAGATGGGGCATGTTGGTCGGGGTGGGACCAGGACTAGTGTAGATGGGCATGTTGGTCGGGGAGGGACTAGGACTAGTGAAGATGGGGCATGTTGATCGGGGTGGGACTGGTGTAGATGGGGCATGTTGGTCGGGGTGGGACTAGTGTAGACGGGGCGTGTTGGGACTAGTGTAGACGGGGCATGTTGGTCGGGGTGGGACTAAGGTAGACGGGGCATGTTGGTCGGAGTGGGACTAGTGTAGATGGGGCATGTTGGTCGGGGGGGACTAGTGTAGATGGGGCATGTTGGTCGGGGTGGGACCAGTGTAGATGGGGCATGTTGGTCGGGGTGGGACTAGTGCAGACGGGACATGTTGGTCGGGGTGGGACTAGTGTAGACGGGGCATGTTGGTCAGGGTGGGTCTAGGACTAGTGTAGATGGGGCATGTTGGTCGGGGGGGGGACCAGGACTAGTGTAGATGGGGCATGTTGGTCGGGGAGGGACTAGGACTAGTGTAGACGGGGCATGTTGGTCGGGGTGGGACTAGTGTAGATGGGGCATGTTGGTCGGGGTGTGACTAGTCTAGACGGGGCATGTTGGGACTAGTGTAGACGGGGCATGTTGGTCGGGGTGGGAATAGTGTAGACGGGGCATGTTGGTCGGGGTGGGACTAGTGTAGATGGGGCATGTTGGTCGGGGTGGGACTAGTGTAGACGGGTCATGTTGGTCGGGGAGGGACTAGGTCTAGTGTAGATGGGGCATGTTGGTCAGGGTGGGACTAGTCTAGATGGGGCATGTTGGTCGGGGTGGGACTAGTGTAGATGGGGCATGTTGGTCAGGGTGGGACTAGTGTAGATGGGGCATGTTGGTCGGGGTGGGACTAGTGTAGACGGGGCATGTTGGTCGGGGTGGGCCTAGTGTAGATGGGGCATGTTGGTCGGGGTGGGACTAGTGTAGATGGGGCATGTTGGTCGGGGTGGGACTAGTGTAGATGGGGCATGTTGGTCGGGGTGGGACTAGTGTAGACGGGACATGTTGGTCGGGGTGGGACTAGTGTGGATGGGGCATGTTGGTCGGGGTGGAACTAGTGTAGATGGGGCATGTTGGTCGGGGTGGGACTAGTGTAGACGGGGCATGTTGGTCGGTGTGGGACTAGTGTAGACGGGGCTTGTTGGTCGGGGTGGGACTAGGACTAGTGTAGATGGGGCATGTTGGTCGGGGTGGGACCAGGACTAGTGTAGATGGGGCATGTTGGTCGGGGAGGGACTAGGACTAGTGAAGATGGGGCATGTTGATCGGGGTGGGACTGGTGTAGATGGGGCATGTTGGTCGGGGTGGGACTAGTGTAGACGGGGCGTGTTGGGACTAGTGTAGACGGGGCATGTTGGTCGGGGTGGGACTAAGGTAGACGGGGCATGTTGGTCGGGGTGGGACAAGTGTAGATGGGGCATGTTTATTGGGGTGGGACTAGTGTAGATGGGGCATGTTGGTCGGGGTGGGACTAGTGTAGATGGGGCATGTTGGTCGGGGTGGGAGTAATGTAGATGGGGCATGTTGGTCGGGGTGGGACTAGTGTAGATGGGGCATGTTGGTCGGGGTGGGACTAATGTAGATGGGGCATGTTGGTCGGGGTGGGACTTGTATATTGGGCATGTTGGTCGGGGTGGGACTAGTGTAGATGGGGCATGTTGGTCGGGGTGGGACTAGTGTAGATGGGGCATGTTGGTCGGGGTGGGACAAGTGTAGATGGGGCATGTTGGTCGGGGTGGGGCTAGTGTAGATGGGGCATGTTGGTCGGGGTGTGACTAGTGTAGAGGGGCATGTTGGTCGGGGTGGGACTAGTGTAGACGGGGCATGTTGGTCGGGGTGGGACTAGTGTAGATGGGGCATGTTGGTCGGGGTGGGACTAGTGTAGATGGGGCATGTTGGTCGGGGTGGGACTAGTGTAGATGGGGCATGTTGGTCGGGGTGGGACTAGTGTAGATGGGGCATGTTGGTCGGGGTGGGACTAGTGTAGATGGGGCATGTTGGTCGGGGTGGGACTAGTGTAGATGGGGCATGTTGGTCGGGGTGGGACTAGTGTAGATGGGGCATGTTGGTCGGGGTGTGACTAGTGTAGATAGGGCATGTTGGTCTGGGTGGGCTAGTGTAGAAGGGGCATGTTGGTCTGGGTGGGACTAGTGTAGAGGGGCATGTTGGTCGGGGTGGGACTAGTGTACATGGGGCATGTTGGTCGGGGTGGGACTAGTGTAGATGGGGCATGTTGGTCGGGGTGGGACTAGTGTAGACGGGGCATGTTGGTCGGTGTGGGACTAGTGTAGACGGGGCTTGTTGGTCGGGGTGGGACTAGGACTAGTGTAGATGGGGCATGTTGGTCGGGGAGGGACTAGGACTAGTGAAGATGGGGCATGTTGATCGGGGTGAGACTGGTGTAGATGGGGCATGTTGGTCGGGGTGGGACTAGTGTAGACGGGGCGTGTTGGGACTAGTGTAGACGGGGCATGTTGGTCGGGGTGGGTCTAAGGTAGACGGGGCATGTTGGTCGGAGTGGGACTAGTGTAGATGGGGCATGTTGGTCGGGGGGGACTAGTGTAGATGGGGCATGTTGGTCGGGGGGGACTAGTGTAGATGGGGCATGTTGGTCGGGGTGGGACTAGTGTAGATGGGGCATGTTGGTCGGGGGGGACTAGTGTAGATGGGGCATGTTGGTCGGGGGGGACTAGTGTAGATGGGGCATGTTGGTCGGGGTGTGACTAGTCTAGACGGGGCATGTTGGGACTAGTGTAGACGGGGCATGTTGGTCGGGGTGGGAATAGTGTAGACGGGGCATGTTGGTCGGGGTGGGACTAGTGTAGATGGGGCATGTTGGTCGGGGTGGGACTAGTGTAGACGGGTCATGTTGGTCGGGGAGGGACTAGGTCTAGTGTAGATGGGGCATGTTGGTCAGGGTGGGACTAGTCTAGATGGGGCATGTTGGTCGGGGTGGGACTAGTGTAGATGGGGCATGTTGGTCAGGGTGGGACTAGTGTAGATGGGGCATGTTGGTCGGGGTGGGACTAGTGTAGACGGGGCATGTTGGTCGGGGTGGGCCTAGTGTAGATGGGGCATGTTGGTCGGGGTGGGACTAGTGTAGATGGGCATGTTGGTCGGGGTGGGACTAGTGTAGATGGGGCATGTTGGTCGGGGTGGGACTAGTGTAGACGGGACATGTTGGTCGGGGTGGGACTAGTGTGGATGGGGCATGTTGGTCGGGGTGGAACTAGTGTAGATGGGCATGTTGGTCGGGTGGGACTAGTGTAGACGGGGCATGTTGGTCGGTGTGGGACTAGTGTAGACGGGGCTTGTTGGTCGGGGTGGGACTAGGACTAGTGTAGATGGGGCATGTTGGTCGGGGTGGGACCAGGACTAGTGTAGATGGGGCATGTTGGTCGGGGAGGGACTAGGACTAGTGAAGATGGGGCATGTTGATCGGGGTGGGGACTGGTGTAGATGGGGCATGTTGGTCGGGGTGGGACTAGTGTAGACGGGGCGTGTTGGGACTAGTGTAGACGGGGCATGTTGGTCGGGTGGGACTAAGGTAGACGGGGCATGTTGGTCGGGGTGGGACAAGTGTAGATGGGGCATGTTTATTGGGGTGGGACTAGTGTAGATGGGGCATGTTGGTCGGGGTGGGACTAGTGTAGATGGGGCATGTTGGTCGGGGTGGGAGTAATGTAGATGGGGCATGTTGGTCGGGGTGGGACTAGTGTAGATGGGCATGTTGGTCGGGGTGGGACTAATGTAGATGGGGCATGTTGGTCGGGGTGGGACTTGTATATTGGGCATGTTGGTCGGGGTGGGACTAGTGTAGATGGGGCATGTTGGTCGGGGTGGGACTAGTGTAGATGGGGCATGTTGGTCGGGGTGGGACAAGTGTAGATGGGGCATGTTGGTCGGGGTGGGGCTAGTGTAGATGGGGCATGTTGGTCGGGGTGTGACTAGTGTAGAGGGGCATGTTGGTCGGGGTTGGACTAGTGTAGACGGGGCATGTTGGTCGGGGTGGGACTAGTGTAGATGGGGCATGTTGGTCGGGGTGGGACTAGTGTAGATGGGGCATGTTGGTCGGGGTGGGACTAGTGTAGATGGGGCATGTTGGTCGGGGTGGGACTAGTGTAGATGGGGCATGTTGGTCGGGGTGGGACTAGTGTAGATGGGGCATGTTGGTCGGGGTGGGACTAGTGTAGATGGGGCATGTTGGTCGGGGTGGGACTAGTGTAGATGGGGGCATGTTGGTCGGGGTGTGACTAGTGTAGATAGGGCATGTTGGTCTGGGTGGGGCTAGTGTAGAAGGGGCATGTTGGTCTGGGTGGGACTAGTGTAGAGGGGCATGTTGGTCGGGGTGGGACTAGTGTACATGGGGCATGTTGGTCGGGGTGGGACTAGTGTAGATGGGGCATGTTGGTCGGGGTGGGACTAGTGTAGACGGGGCATGTTGGTCGGTGTGGGACTAGTGTAGACGGGGCTTGTTGGTCGGGGTGGGACTAGGACTAGTGTAGATGGGGCATGTTGGTCGGGGAGGGACTAGGACTAGTGAAGATGGGGCATGTTGATCGGGGTGAGACTGGTGTAGATGGGGCATGTTGGTCGGGGGTGGGACTAGTGTAGACGGGGCGTGTTGGGACTAGTGTAGACGGGGCATGTTGGTCGGGGTGGGACTAAGGTAGACGGGGCATGTTGGTCGGAGTGGGACTAGTGTAGATGGGGCATGTTGGTCGGGGGGGACTAGTGTAGATGGGGCATGTTGGTCGGGGGGGACTAGTGTAGATGGGGCATGTTGGTCGGGGTGGGACTAGTGTAGATGGGGCATGTTGGTCGGGGGGGACTAGTGTAGATGGGGCATGTTGGTCGGGGGGGACTAGTGTAGATGGGGCATGTTGGTCGGGGTGGGACTAGTGTAGATGGGGCATGTTGGTCGGGGTGGGGCTAGTGTAGAAGGGGCATGTTGGTCTGGGTGGGACTAGTGTAGAGGGGCATGTTGGTCGGGGTGGGACTAGTGTACATGGGGCATGTTGGTCGGGGTGGGACTAGTGTAGACGGGACATGTTGGTCGGGGTGGGACTAGTGTGGATGGGGCATGTTGGTCGGGGTGGAACTAGTGTAGATGGGGCATGTTGGTTGGGGTGGGACTAGTGTAGACGGGGCATGTTGGTCGGTGTGGGACTAGTGTAGACGGGCTTGTTGGTCGGGGTGGGACTAGGACTAGTGTAGATGGGGCATGTTGGTCGGGTTGGGACCAGGACTAGTTTAGATGGGGCATGTTGGTCGGGGAGGGACTAGGACTAGTGAAGATGGGGCATGTTGATCGGGGTGGGACTGGTGTAGCTGGGGCATGTTGGTCGGGGTGGGACTAGTGTAGACGGGGCGTGTTGGGACTAGTGTAGACGGGGCATGTTGGTCGGGGTGGGACTAAGGTAGACGGGGCATGTTGGTTGGAGTGGGACTAGTGTAGATGGGGCATGTTGGTCGGGGGGGACTAGTGTAGATGGGGCATGTTGGTCGGGGTGGGACCAGTGTAGATGGGGCATGTTGGTCGGGGTGGGACTAGTGTAGACGGGACATGTTGGTCGGGGTGGGACTAGTGTAGACGGGGCATGTTGGTCGGGGTGGGTCTAGGACTAGTGTAGATGGGGCATGTTGGTCGGGGGGGGACCAGGACTAGTGTAGATGGGGCATGTTGGTCGGGGAGGGACTAGGACTAGTGTAGATGGGGCATGTTGGTTGGGGTGGGACTAGTGTAGATGGGGCATGTTGGTCGGGGTGTGACTAGTCTAGACGGGGCATGTTGGGACTAGTGTAGACGGGGCATGTTGGTCGGGTGGGAATAGTGTAGACGGGGCATGTTGGTCGGGGTGGGACTAGTGTAGATGGGGCATGTTGGTCGGGGTGGGACTAGTGTAGACGGGTCATGTTGGTCGGGGAGGGACTAGGTCTAGTGTAGATGGGGCATGTTGGTCAGGGTGGGACTAGTCTAGATGGGGCATGTTGGTCGGGGTGGGACTAGTGTAGATGGGGCATGTTGGTCAGGGTGGGACTAGTGTAGATGGGGCATGTTGGTCGGGGTGGGACTAGTGTAGACGGGGCATGTTGGTCGGGGTGGGCCTAGTGTAGATGGGGCATGTTGGTCGGGGTCGGACTAGTGTAGATGGGGCATGTTGGTCGGGGTGGGACTAGTGTAGATGGGGCATGTTGGTCGGGGTGGGACTAGTGTAGACGGGACATGTTGGTCGGGGTGGGACTAGTGTGGATGGGGCATGTTGGTCGGGGTGGAACTAGTGTAGACGGGGCATGTTGGTCGGGGTGGGACTAGTGTAGATGGGGCATGTTGGTCGGGGTGGGACTAGTGTAGATGGGGCATGTTGGTCGGGGTGGGACTAGTGTAGATGGGGCATGTTGGTCGGGGCGGGACTAGTGTAGATGGGGCATGTTGGTCGGGGTGGGACTAGTGTAGATGGGGCATGTTGGTCGGGGTGGGACTAGTGTAGATGGGGCATGTTGGTCGGGTGGGGCTAGTGTAGATGGGGCATGTTGGTCGGGGTGTGACTAGTGTAGATAGGGCATGTTGGTCGGGGGGGGCTAGTGTAGAAGGGGCATGTTGGTCTGGGTGGGACTAGTGTAGAGGGGCATGTTGGTCGGTGTGGGACTAGTGTACATGGGGCATGTTGGTCGGGGTGGGACTAGTGTAGATGGGGCATGTTGGTCGGGGTGGGACTAGTGTAGATGGGGCATGTTGGTCGGAGTGGGGCTAGTGTAGATGGGGCATGTTGGTCGGGGTGTGACTATTGTAGATAGGGCATGTTGGTCGGGGTGGAACTAGTGTAGATGGGGCATGTTGGTCGGGGTGGGACTAGGGTAGACGGGGCATGTTGGTCGGTGTGGGACTAGTGTAGACGGGGCTTGTTGGTCGGGGTGGGACTAGGACTAGTGTAGATGGGGCATGTTGGTCGGGGTGGGACCAGGACTAGTGTAGATGGGGCATGTTGGTCGGGGAGGGACTAGGACTAGTGAAGATGGGGCATGTTGATCGGGGTGGGACTGGTGTAGATGGGGCATGTTGGTCGGGGTGGGACTAGTGTAGACGGGGCGTGTTGGGACTAGTGTAGACGGGGCATGTTGGTCGGGGTGGGACTAAGGTAGACGGGGCATGTTGGTCGGAGTGGGACTAGTGTAGATGGGGCATGTTGGTCGGGTTGGGACTAGTGTAGATGGGGCATGTTGGTCGGGGGGGACTAGTGTAGATGGGGCATGTTGGTCGGGGTGGGACTAGTGTAGACGGGGCATGTTGGTCGGGGTGGGCCTAGGTGTAGATGGGGCATGTTGGTCGGGGTGGGACTAGTGTAGATGGGGCATGTTGGTCGGGGTGGGACTAGTGTAGATGGGGCATGTTGGTCGGGGTGGGACTAGTGTAGATGGGGCATGTTGGTCGGGGTGGGGCTAGTGTAGATGGGGCATGCTGGTCGGGGTGTGACTAGTGTAGATAGGGCATGTTGGTCGGGGGGGGCTAGTGTAGAAGGGGCATGTTGGTCTGGGTGGGACTAGTGTAGAGGGGCATGTTGGTCGGTGTGGGACTAGTGTACATGGGGCATGTTGGTCGGGGTGGGACTAGTGTAGATGGGGCATGTTGGTCGGGGTGGGACTAGTGTAGATGGGGCATGTTGGTCGGGGTGGGGCTAGTGTAGATGGGGCATGTTGGTCGGGGTGGGACTAGTGTAGATGGGGCATGTTGGTCGGGGTGGGACTAGTGTAGATGGGGCATGTTGGTCGGGGTGGAACTAGTGTAGATGGGGCATGTTGGTCGGGGTGGGACTAGGGTAGACGGGGCATGTTGGTCGGTGTGGGACTAGTGTAGACGGGGCTTGTTGGTCGGGGTGGGACTAGGACTAGTGTAGATGGGGCATGTTGGTCGGGGTGGGACCAGGACTAGTGTAGATGGGGCATGTTGGTCGGGGAGGGACTAGGACTAGTGAAGTTGGGGCATGTTGATCGGGGTGGGACTGGTGTAGATGGGGCATGTTGGTTGGGGTGGGACTAGTGTAGACGGGGCGTGTTGGGACTAGTGTAGACGGGGCATGTTGGTCGGGGTGGGACTAAGGTAGACGGGGCATGTTGGTCGGAGTGGGACTAGTGTAGATGGGGCATGTTG
The DNA here is from genome assembly GCA_036785375.1 of Leucoraja ocellata. Lineage (NCBI taxonomy): Eukaryota > Metazoa > Chordata > Chondrichthyes > Rajiformes > Rajidae > Leucoraja > Leucoraja ocellata. The sequence continues at coordinate 299,892 of JAWMAR010000588.1, forward strand.
GTCGGGTTGGGACTAGTGTAGATGGGGCATGTTGGTCGGGGGGGACTAGTGTAGATGGGGCATGTTGGTCGGGGTGGGACTAGTGTAGACGGGGCATGTTGGTCGGGGTGGGCCTAGTGTAGATGGGGCATGTTGGTCGGGGTGGGACTAGTGTAGATGGGGCATGTTGGTCGGGGTGGGACTAGTGTAGATGGGGCATGTTGGTCGGGGTGGGACTAGTGTAGACGGGACATGTTGGTCGGGGTGGGACTAGTGTGGATGGGGCATGTTTGTCGGGGTGGAACTAGTGTAGATGGGGCATGTTGGTCGGGGTGGGACTAGTGTAGACGGGGCATGTTGGTCGGTGTGGGACTAGTGTAGACGGGGCTTGTTGGTCGGGGTGGGACTAGGACTAGTGTAGATGGGGCATGTTGGTCGGGGTGGGACCAGGACTAGTGTAGATGGGGCATGTTGGTCGGGGAGGGACTAGGACTAGTGAAGATGGGGCATGTTGATCGGGGTGGGACTGGTGTAGATGGGGCATGTTGGTCGGGGTGGGACTAGTGTAGACGGGGCGTGTTGGGACTAGTGTAGACGGGGCATGTTGGTCGGGGTGGGACTAAGGTAGACGGGGCATGTTGGTCGGGGTGGGACAAGTGTAGATGGGGCATGTTTATTGGGGTGGGACTAGTGTAGATGGGGCATGTTGGTCGGGGTGGGACTAGTGTAGATGGGGCATGTTGGTCGGGGTGGGAGTAATGTAGATGGGGCATGTTGGTCGGGGTGGGGACTAGTGTAGATGGGGCATGTTGGTCGGGGTGGGACTAATGTAGATGGGGCATGTTGGTCGGGGTGGGACTTGTATATTGGGCATGTTGGTCGGGGTGGGACTAGTGTAGATGGGGCATGTTGGTCGGGTGGAACTAGTGTAGATGGGGCATGTTGGTCGGGGTGGGCCAAGTGTAGATGGGGCATGTTGGTCGGGGTGGGGCTAGTGTAGATGGGGCATGTTGGTCGGGGTGTGACTAGTGTAGATAGGGCATGTTGGTCTGGGTGGGGCTAGTGTAGAAGGGGCATGTTGGTCTGGGTGGGACTAGTGTAGAGGGGCATGTTGGTCGGGGTGGGACTAGTGTACATGGGGCATGTTGGTCGGGGTGGGACTAGTGTAGATGGGGCATGTTGGTCGGGGTGGGACTAGTGTAGATGGGGCATGTTGGTCGGGGTGGGACTAGTGTAGACGGGACATGTTGGTCGGGGTGGGACTAGTGTGGATGGGGCATGTTGGTCGGTGTGGGACTAGTGTAGACGGGGCTTGTTGGTCGGGGTGGGACTAGGACTAGTGTAGATAGGGCATGTTGGTCGGGGTGGGACCAGGACTAGTGTAGATGGGGCATGTTGGTCGGGGAGGGACTAGGACTAGTGAAGATGGGGCATGTTGATCGGGGTGGGACTGGTGTAGATGGGGCATGTTGGTCGGGGTGGGACTAGTGTAGACGGGGCGTGTTGGGACTAGTGTAGACGGGGCATGTTGGTCGGGGTGGGACTAAGGTAGACAGGGCATGTTGGTCGGAGTGGGACTAGTGTAGATGGGCATGTTGGTCGGGGGGGACTAGTGTAAATGGGGCATGTTGGTCGGGGGGGACTAGTGTAGATGGGGCATGTTGGTCGGGGTGGGACTAGTGTAGATGGGGCATGTTGGTCGGGGTGGGACTAGTGTAGATGGGGCATGTTGGTCGGGGGGGGACTAGTGTAGACGGGGCATGTTGGTCGGGGTGGGACTAGTGTAGACGGGGCATGTTGGTCGGGGTGGGACCAGTGTAGATGGGGCATGTTGGTCGGGGTGGGACTAGTGTAGACGGGGCATGTTGGTCGGGGGGGGACCAGGACTAGTGTAGATGGGGCATGTTGGTCGGGGAGGGACTAGGACTAGTGTAGACGGGGCATGTTGGTCGGGGTGGGACTAGTGTAGATGGGGCATGTTGGTCGGGGTGTGACTAGTCTAGACGGGGCATGTTGGGACTAGTGTAGATGGGGCATGTTGGTCGGGGTGGAACTAGTGTAGATGGGGCATGTTGGTCGGGGTGGGCCAAGTGTAGATGGGGCATGTTGGTCGGGGTGGGGCTAGTGTAGATGGGGCATGTTGGTCGGGGTGTGACTAGTGTAGATAGGGCATGTTGGTCTGGGTGGGGCTAGTGTAGAAGGGGCATGTTGGTCTGGGTGGGACTAGTGTAGAGGGGCATGTTGGTCGGGGTGGGACTAGTGTACATGGGGCATGTTGGTCGGGGTGGGACTAGTGTAGATGGGGCATGTTGGTCGGGGTGGGACTAGTGTAGATGGGGCATGTTGGTCGGGGTGGGACTAGTGTAGACGGGACATGTTGGTCGGGGTGGGACTAGTGTGGATGGGGCATGTTGGTCGGTGTGGGACTAGTGTAGACGGGGCTTGTTGGTCGGGGTGGGACTAGGACTAGTGTAGATAGGGCATGTTGGTCGGGGTGGGACCAGGACTAGTGTAGATGGGGCATGTTGGTCGGGGAGGGACTAGGACTAGTGAAGATGGGGCATGTTGATCGGGGTGGGACTGGTGTAGATGGGGCATGTTGGTCGGGGTGGGACTAGTGTAGACGGGGCGTGTTGGGACTAGTGTAGACGGGGCATGTTGGTCGGGGTGGGACTAAGGTAGACAGGGCATGTTGGTCGGAGTGGGACTAGTGTAGATGGGGCATGTTGGTCGGGGGGGACTAGTGTAAATGGGGCATGTTGGTCGGGGGGGACTAGTGTAGATGGGGCATGTTGGTCGGGGTGGGACTAGTGTAGATGGGGCATGTTGGTCGGGGTGGGACTAGTGTAGATGGGGCATGTTGGTCGGGGGGGACTAGTGTAGACGGGGCATGTTGGTCGGGGTGGGACTAGTGTAGACGGGGCATGTTGGTCGGGGTGGGACCAGTGTAGATGGGGCATGTTGGTCGGGGTGGGACTAGTGTAGACGGGGCATGTTGGTCGGGGGGGACCAGGACTAGTGTAGATGGGGCATGTTGGTCGGGGAGGGACTAGGACTAGTGTAGACGGGGCATGTTGGTCGGGGTGGGACTAGTGTAGATGGGGCATGTTGGTCGGGGTGTGACTAGTCTAGACGGGGCATGTTGGGACTAGTGTAGACGGGGCATGTTGGTCGGGGTGGGACTAGTGTAGACGGGTCATGTTGGTCGGGGAGGGACTAGGTCTAGTGTAGATGGGGCATGTTGGTCAGGGTGGGACTAGTCTAGATGGGGCATGTTGGTCGGGGTGGGACCAGTGTAGATGGGGCATGTTGGTCGGGGTGGGACTAGTGTAGACGGGGCATGTTGGTCGGGGAGGGACTAGGTCTAGTGTAGATGGGGCATGTTGGTCAGGGTGGGACTAGTGTAGATGGGGCATGTTGGTCAGGGTGGGACTAGTGTAGATGGGGCATGTTGGTCGGGGTGGGACCAGTGTAGATGGGGCATGTTGGTCGGGGTGGGACTAGTGTAGACGGGGCATGTTGGTCGGGGCGGGACTAGTGTAGATGGGGCATGTTGGTCGGGGTGGGACTAGTGTAAACAGGGCATGTTGGTCGGGGTGGGACTGGTGTAGATGGGGCATGTTGGTCGGGTTGTGACTAGTCTAGACGGGGCATGTTGGGACTAGTGTAGACGGGGCATGTTGGTCGGGGTGGGAATAGTGTAGACGGGGCATGTTGGTCGGCGTGGGACTAGTGTAGATGGGGCATGTTGGTCGGGGTGGGACTAGGTCTAGTGTAGATGGGGCATGTTGGTCAGGGTGGGACTAGTGTAGATGGGGGCATGTTGGTCGGGGTGGGACCAGGACTAGTGTAGATGGGGCATGTTGGTCGGGGAGGGACTAGGACTAGTGAAGATGGGGCATGTTGATCGGGGTGGGACTGGTGTAGATGGGGCATGTTGGTCGGGGTGGGACTAGTGTAGACGGGGCGTGTTGGGACTAGTGTAGACGGGGCATGTTGGTCGGGGTGGGACTAAGGTAGACGGGGCATGTTGGTCGGAGTGGGACTAGTGTAGATGGGGCATGTTACTAGACTAGACTAGTGTAGACGGGGCGTGTTGGGACTAGTGTAGACGGGGCATGTTGGTCGGGGTGGGACTAAGGTAGACGGGGCATGTTGGTCGGAGTGGGACTAGTGTAGATGGGGCATGTTGGTCGGGGGGGACTAGTGTAGATGGGGCATGTTGGTCGGGGTGGGACCAGTGTAGGTGGGGCATGTTGGTCGGGGTGGGACTAGTGTAGATGGGGCATGTTGGTCGGGGTGGGACTAGTGTAGACGGGACATGTTGGTCGGGGTGGGACTAGTGTAGACGGGGCATGTTGGTCGGGGTGGGTCTAGGACTAGTGTAGATGGGGCATGTTGGTCGGGGGGGGACCAGGACTAGTGTAGATGGGGCATGTTGGTCGGGGAGGGACTAGGACTAGTGTAGACGGGGCATGTTGGTCGGGGTGGGACTAGTGTAGATGGGGCATGTTGGTCGGGGTGTGACTAGTCTAGACGGGGCATGTTGGGACTAGTGTAGACGGGGCATGTTGGTCGGGGTGGGACTAGTGTAGACGGGTCATGTTGGTCGGGGAGGGACTAGGTCTAGTGTAGATGGGGCATGTTGGTCAGGGTGGGACTAGTCTAGATGGGGCATGTTGGTCGGGGTGGGACTAGTGTAGATGGGGCATGTTGGTCAGGGTGGGACTAGTCTAGATGGGGCATGTTGGTCGGGGTGGGACTAGTGTAGATGGGGCATGTTGGTCAGGGTGGGACTAGTGTAGATGGGGCATGTTGGTCGGGGTGGGACTAGTGTAGACGGGGCATGTTGGTCGGGGTGGGCCTAGTGTAGATGGGGCATGTTGGTCGGGGTGGGACTAGTGTAGATGGGGCATGCTGGTCGTGGTGGGACTAGTGTAGACGGGGCATGTTGGTCGGGGTGGGACTAGTGTAGCTGGGGCATGTTGGTCGGGGTGGGACTAGTGTAGATGGGGCATGTTGGTCGGGGTGGGACTAGGACTAGTGTAGATGGGGCATGTTGGTCGGGGTGGGACTAGTGTAGATGGGGCATGCTGGTCGTGGTGGGACTAGTGTAGACGGGGCATGTTGGTCGGGGTGGGACTAGTGTAGCTGGGGCATGTTGGTCGGGGTGGGACTAGTGTAGATGGGGCATGTTGGTCGGGGTGGGACTAGGACTAGTGTAGATGGGGCATGTTGGTCGGGGTGGAACCAGTGTAGATGGGGCATGTTGGTCGGGGTGGGACTAGTGTAGATGGGGCATGTTGGTCGGGGTGGGACTAGTGTAGATGGGGCATGTTGGTCGGGGTGGGACTAGTGTAGACGGGGCATGTTGGTCGGGGTGGGACTAGTGTAGCTGGGGCATGTTGGTCGGGGTGGGTTAGTGTAGACGGGGCATGTTGGTCAGGGTGGGACTAGTGTAGATGGGGCATGTTGGTCGGGGTGGGACCAGGTAGATGGTGCATGTTGGTCGGGGTGGGACTAGTGTAGACGGGGCATGTTGGTCGGGGAGGGACTAGGTCTAGTGTAGATGGGGCATGTTGGTCAGGGTGGGACTAGTGTAGATGGGGCATGTTGGTCAGGGTGGGACTAGTGTAGATGGGGCACGTTGGTCGGGGTGGGACCAGTGTAGATGGGGCATGTTGGTCGGGGTGGGACTAGTGTAGACGGGGCATGTTGGTCGGGGTGGGACTAGTGTAGATGGGGCATGTTGGTCGGGGTGGGACTAGTGTAAACAGGGCATGTTGGTCGGGGTGGGACTGGTGTAGATGGGGCATGTTGGTCGGTTTGTGACTAGTCTAGACGGGGCATGTTGGGACTAGTGTAGACGGGGCATGTTGGTCGGGGTGGGAATAGTGTAGACGGGGCATGTTGGTCGGCGTGGGACTAGTGTAGATGGGGCATGTTGGTCGGGGTGGGACTAGTGTAGACGGGTCATGTTGGTCGGGGAGGGACTAGGTTCTAGTGTAGATGGGGCATGTTGGTCAGGGTGGGACTAGTGTAGATGGGGCATGTTGGTCGGGGTGGGACTAGTGTAGATGGGGCATGTTGGTCAGGGTGGGACTAGTGTAGATGGGGCATGTTGGTCGGGGTGGGACTAGTGTAGACGGGGCATGTTGGTCGGGGTGGGCCTAGTGTAGATGGGGCATGTTGGTCGGGGTGGGACTAGTGTAGATGGGGCATGCTGATCGTGGTGGGACTAGTGTAGACGGGGCATGTTGGTCGGGGTGGGACTAGTGTAGCTGGGCCATGTTGGTCGGGGTGGGACTAGTGTAGATGGGGCATGTTGGTCGGGGTGGGACTAGGACTAGTGTAGATGGGGCATGTTGGGCGGGGTGGGACTAGTGTAGATAGGGCATGTTGGTCGGGGTGGGACTAGTGTAGATGGGGCATGTTGGTCAGGGTGGGACCAGTGTAGACGGGGCATGTTGGTCGGGGTGGGACTAGTGTAGATGGGGCATGTTGGTCGGGGTGGGACTAGTGTAGATGGAGCATGTTGGTCGGGGTGGGACTAGTGTAGATGGGGCATGTTGGTCGGGGTGGGACTAGTGTAGACGGGGCATGTTGGTCGGGGTGGGACTAGTGTAGCTGGGGCATGTTGGTCGGGTGGGATTAGTGTAGACGGGGCATGTTGGTCAGGGTGGGACTAGTGTAGATGGGGCATGTTGGTCGGGGTGGGACTAGTGTAGACGGGGCATGTTGGTCGCGGTGGGACTAGTGTAGACGGGGCATGTTGGTCGCGGTGGGACTAGTGTAGATGGGGCATGTTGGTCGGGGCGGGACTAGTGTAAACAGGGCATGTTGGTCGGGGTGGGACTGGTGTAGATGGGGCATGTTGGTCGGGTTGTGACTAGTCTAGACGGGGCATGTTGGGACTAGTGTAGACGGGCATGTTGGTCGGGGTGGGACTACTGTAGACGGGGCATGTTGGTCGGGGTGGGACTAGTGTAGATGGGGCATGTTGGTCGGGGTGGGACTAGTGTAGATGGGGCATGTTGGCTGGGGTGGGACTAGTGTAGATGGGGCATGGTGGTCGGGGTGGGACTAGTGTAGATGGGGCATGTTGGTCGGGGTGGGACTAGTGTAGACGGGGCATGTTGGTCGGGGTGGGACTAGTGTAGATGGGGCATGTTGGTCGGGGTGGGACTAGTGTAGATGGGGCATGTTGGTCGGGGTGGGACTAGTGTAGACGGGGCATGTTGGTCGGGGTGGGACTAGTGTAGCTGGGGCATGTTGGTCGGGGTGGGATTAGTGTAGACGGGGCATGTTGGTCAGGGTGGGACTAGTGTAGATGGGGCATGTTGGTCGGGGTGGGACCAGTGTAGATGGGGCATGTTGGTCGGGGTGGGACTAGTGTAGACGGGGCATGTTGGTCGCGGTGGGACTAGTGTAGATGGGGCATGTTGGTCGGGGCGGGACTAGTGTAAACAGGGCATGTTGGTCGGGGTGGGACTGGTGTAGATGGGGCATGTTGGTCGGGTTGTGACTAGTCTAGACGGGGCATGTTGGGACTAGTGTAGACGGGGCATGTTGGTCGGGGTGGGACTAGTGTAGACGGGGCATGTTGGTCGGGGTGGGACTAGTGTAGATGGGGGCATGTTGGTCGGGGTGGGACTAGTGTAGATGGGGCATGTTGGCCGGGGTGGGACTAGTGTAGATGGGGCATGGTGGTCGGGGTGGGACTAGTGTAGATGGGGCATGTTGGTCGGGGTGGGACTAGTGTAGATGGGGCATGTTGGTCGGGGTGGGACTAGTGTAGATGGGGCATGTTGGTCGGGGTGGGACTGGTGTAGATGGGGCATGTTGGTCGGGGTGTGACTAGTCTAGACGGGGCATGTTGGGACTAGTGTAGACGGGGCATGTTGGTCGGTGGGAATAGTGTAGACGGGGCATGTTGGTCGGGGTGGGACTAGTGTAGATGGGGCATGTTGGTCGGGGTGGGACTAGTGTAGACGGGGCATGTTGGTCGGGGTGGGACTAGTGTAGCTGGGCATGTTGGTCGGGGTGGGATTAGTGTAGACGGGGCATGTTGGTCAGGGTGGGACTAGTGTAGATGGGGCATGTTGGTCGGGGTGGGACCAGTGTAGATGGGGCATGTTGGTCGGGGTGGGACTAGTGTAGACGGGGCATGTTGGTCGCGGTGGGTCTAGTGTAGATGGGGCATGTTGGTCGGGGCGGGACTAGTGTAAACAGGGCATGTTGGTAGGGGTGGGACTGGTGTAGATGGGGCATGTTGGTCGGGTTGTGACTAGTCTAGACGGGGCATGTTGGGACTAGTGTAGACGGGGCATGTTGGTCGGGGTGGGACTAGTGTAGATGGGGCATGTTGGCCGGGGTGGGACTAGTGTAGATGGGGCATGGTGGTCGGGGTGGGACTAGTGTAGATGGGGCATGTTGGTCGGGGTGGGACTAGTGTAGATGGGGCATGTTGGTCGGGGTGGGACTAGTGTAGATGGGGCATGTTGGTCGGGGTGGGACTGGTGTAGATGGGGCATGTTGGTCGGGGTGTGACTAGTCTAGACGGGGCATGTTGGGACTAGTGTAGACGGGGCATGTTGGTCGGGGTGGGAATAGTGTAGACGGGGCATGTTGGTCGGGGTGGGACTAGTGTAGATGGGGCATGTTGGTCGGGGTGGGACTAGTGTAGACGGGTCATGTTGGTCGGGGTGGGACTTGTGTAGAAGGGGCATGTTGGTCGGGATGGGACTAGTGGAGACGGGACATGTTGGTCGGGGTGGGACTAGTGTAGACGGGACATGTTGGTCGGGGTGGGACTAGTGTAGATGGGGCATGTTGGTCGTGGTGGGACTAGTGTAGATGGGGCATGTTGGTCGGGGTGGCACTAGTGTAGATGGGGCATGTTGGTCGGGGTGGGACTAGTGTAGATGGGGCATGTTGGTCGGGGTGAGACTAGTGTAGACGGGACATGTTAGTTGGGGTGGGACTAGTGTAGATGGGGCATGTTGGTCGGGGTGGGACTAGTGTAGACGGGACATGTTGGTCGGGGTGGGACTAGTGTAGATGGGGCATGTTGGTCGGGGTGGGACTAGTGTAGATGGGGCATGTTGGTCGGGGTGGGACTAGTGTAGATGGGGCATGTTGGTCGGGGTGGGACTAGTGTAGACGGGGCATGTTGGTCGGGGTGGGACTAGTGTAGATGGGGCATGTTGGTCGGGGTGGGACCAGTGTAGATGGGGCATGTTGGTCGGGGTGGGACTAGTGTAGATGGGGCATGTTGGTCGGGGTGGGACTAGTGTAGATGGGGCATGTTGGTCGGGGTGGGACTAGTGTAGACGGAACATGTTGGTCTGGGTGGGACTAGTGTAGATGGTGCATGTTGGTCGTGGTGGGACTAGTGTAGATGGGGCATTGGGACTTGGTCCGGCGTGGGACTAGGACTAGTGTAGATGGGGCATGTTGGTCGGGGTGGGACTAGTGTAGATGGGCATGTTGGTCGGGGTGGGACTAGTGTAGATGGGGCATGTTGGTCGGGTGGGACTAGTGTAGATGGGACATGTTGGTCGGGGTGGGACTAGTGTAGATGGGGCATGTTGGTCGGGGTGGGACTAGTGTAGATGGGGCATGTTGGTCGGGGTGGGACTAGTGTAGATGGGGCATGTTGGTCGGGGTGGGACTAGTGTAGATGGGGCTTGTTGGTCGGGGTGGGACTAGTG
>JAWMAR010000588.1:314583-395902 GCA_036785375.1 Leucoraja ocellata
TATGGAGAGAAGGCAGGTACGGGATACTGAGTTGGATGATCAGCCGTGATCATATTGAATGGCGAATGGTGCAGGCTCGAAGGGCCGAATGGCCTCTACTCCTGCACCTGTTGTCTATGTTTCTCACCTGTTTCCACTCGATGGTGTAGGTTCTCCAGCTGAGGTAAGGGGAAGGTCGGGTCGGGAAGGAGGAGGAAGGTAAGGAGGGCGAGGAGAAGGAGGAGAGTCCTTCTCTCCTCCTCCCTTCCCCAATCCTCTCCTTTCCACCCTCCCATCCCCCCTTTCCTCCCTCCCTCCTCCTTCTCCTCCTTTCCCCGCTCTCCACCACCTTCTCTCTCCTTCACCTCCTCCCTCCTTCTCCTTCCTCCCTCCATCCCTCAACCCCAACCTTCCCCCTCTCCCCTCAACCTCCCTCCTCCTTCTCTCCTCTCCTCCCTCTCTCCCCCCCTTTCCACCACCTTCTCTCTTCTCCCTGCCCTCCTTCACCTCCTCCCTCACTCCTTCCTTCATCCCTCAACCCCAACCTTCCTCCTCTCCTCTCAACCTCCCTCTCTCCCCCTCCCCCTCCTCCCTCTCCTACCCCAGACCTCAGGCTTCTCTCCCTCTCTCTCTCCTTCACCTCCTCCCTCACTCCCTCCTTCATCCCTCAACCTCCCTCCTCCTTCTTTCTCCTCCCTCTCTCCTTCCTTCCCTCCTTCACCTCCTCCCTCACTCCCTCCTTCATCCCTCCATCCCTCAAACCCAACCTTCCCCCTCTCCCCTCAACCTCCCTCCTCCTTCTCTCCTCTCCTCCCTCTCCACCACCTTCTCTCCTCTTCCCCCCTCCCTCCCTCCCTCTCCCACCCCCAGACCTCAGGCATCTCTCCCTCCTCCCTCCCTCCCTCTCCTACCCCCAATCCTCAGGCTTCTCTCCCTCCCTCTCCTTCCCCCTCTCCCTCCTCCCCTCTCCTACCCCCAATCCTCAGGCTTCTCTCCCTTTCCCTCCTTCCCCCTCTCCCTCCTCCCTCCCTCCCTCTCCTACCCCCAATCCTCAGGCTTCTCTCCCTCCCTCTCTCCTTCCCTCAACCAGTTTAAATTCCATTAGGAATATTTTGGACCAGGGAACCAAGAGCCTCAGGCCTCCCTCAATCTCTCACCCATGTTTCCGTTCCATGTTAATGTTCTCGATGTAGATTCTCCCCCTCCCCCCTTTCTCCCCCACCTCTACGCCTCTCTCTCTCTCCCTCCTCCCCCCTCTCCCCCCCTCTCTCCCCCACCTCTACGCCTCTCTCTCTCCCTCCTTCCCCCCTCTCCCTCCTTCCCCCTCTCCCCCCCCTCTACGCTTCTCTCTCTCTCTCTCTCCCTCCGTCCCCCTCTCCCTCCTCCCTCTCTCCCTCTCCCCACCTCTACGCTTCTCTCTTTCTCCCTCCTTCTCTCTGTCTCTCACCTGAGAGGGGGAGAAGGAGGGAGAGAGAGGGAAAGAAGCAGGGAGGAGATTCCAGGTAAGAGCAAGGTCGAGGTCGAGTGGAGGAGAGGGAGAGAGGCCATCTCTCCCTTCTTTCTCCCCTTCTCCCTCTCTCTCCCCTTCCACCCTCCTTCCCCCTTCCCTCTCCTTCTCTCTCTTCCACCACCTTCTCTCTCCCTCCTTCTCCCTTCACCTCCTCCTTCCCCCTCCCTCCCTCCCCCTCTCTTTCCCCCAATCCTCTCCTCACTCCACCAGGCCTCAGGCTTCTCTCTCCTTCTTTCTTCTCACCTTCTTCCCCCTCTCTCTTCCTCCCTCCCTCCTTCCCTCTCCCCCTTCTTCTCCCTCTCCCTCCCTCCTCTTCCTCTCCCCTCTCCTTCTCCTTCCTCCCCCTTTCTCTCCCTCTTCTCCTTCTCTCACTCCCTCCCTCCACCAGGCCTCAGGCTTCTCTCCTCTTCCTCCATCTTCCTCTCTTCTCTCCCCTCCTCATTTACTCTCCCTCCTTCTCTCCATCTCTCCTTCCTTCTCCCCAATCCCCCTCTCCTTCTCCCCCTCCCCTTCTCTCCCTCTCTCCTTCCCTCCCTCCACCTCCACCCCGCCCTCTACCTCCACCACCAGGTCTCAGGCGTCTCCCTCCCCTCCTCATTTACTCTCCCTCCTTCTCTCCATCTCTCCCTCCCTCTCTCCCTCTCCCCCTCCACCCCTCATCCCCTCCCTCCACCACCAGGCCTCAGGCGTCTCTCTCCCCTCCTCATTTACTCTCCCTCCTTCTCTCCATCTCTCCTTCCCTCCCCTTTCTCCCCCCACCGCCCTCCCTCTTCTCCTCTCCCTCTCTCCCTCCTCTCCTTTTCCCCTTCACTCCCTCTCCTTCTCCCTCCTTTTCTCCCTCTCTCCCTCCTCTCTCTTCTCATTCCCCCTCTCTCTCTCCCTCTCTTCTACCACCTTCTCTCCCTCCTTCCCCTCCACCACCTTCAGGCCTCTCTCGCTCCCTCTGTGTGTTTCTCACCTGCGTTGTGTCTGTGTTTCCGCTCGACGATTCTCCTCCTTCTCTCCTTCCCTCCCTCCTTCTCTCCTTCCCTCCCTCCTTCCTTCCTTCCCTCCCTCCTCTCCTCCCTCCTCTCCTCTCCTCTCTCTTCTCCTCATTCACTCTCTCTCCTTCTCTCCTTCCCTCCCTCCTTCCCCCCTCCCTCCTCTCCTCTCTCTTCTCCTCATTCACTCTCTCTCCTTCTCCCTCTCCCCCCTTCTTCTTCTCTCCCTCCACCTCCACCCCCAGGCTTCTCTCCTCCTTCTCCCTCCCTCCTTCCCCCTCTTCTCCTTTCGCCTCACTCTCCCTCCCTCCCCTCCTTCTCTCCCTCTCCTTCCCCCCTTCTCTCCCTCTCTTCTCTCCCTCACTCTCTCCTTCCCTCTTTCACCCCTCCCTTCCCCCTCTCTCTCTCTCCCTCCTTCCCCCTCTCCACCTCCCCCTTCTCCCTCCACCTCCACCCCTCATCCCTCCACCACCACCACCAGGTCTCAGGCTTCTCCCTCCCTCCCTCTCACTCCCCCCCCTCCTCCCTTCTCCTTCTCCCTCTCTTCCCCCTCTCTTTTCTCTCTCTCCCCCTCTAGGCCTCAGGCTTCTCTCCTCCTCCCCTCCTTCTCTCCCTCCCTCCCCTTCTCCCCTCCACCACCTCCCTCCCCCTCCCTCCACTCCTCTTCCTTCCTCCCTCCTTCTTCTTCCTCTCTCCCTCCTTCCCCCCTCACTCTCCCTCTTCCTCTCTCTATTTCTCCTTCTCCTTCTCTCCATCCCCCCTCCCCCACCACCAGGCCTCAGGCTTCACTCCCTCTTCTCCCCTCTCACTCTCTCCTTCCCCCTCTCCTCCTTCCTCTCTCTTTCTCCTTCTCCTTCCCCCTCCCTCCTTCCCCCTCTCTTCTCCCTCATTCTCCCCCTCTTCTCCCCTCCTCCTTCCTCCCCCCCCTCTCTCCTCCTTCTCCCTTCCCTCTCTCCTTCTCTCTTCCTTCTCCCTTCTTCTCCCTCCTTCTTCCTCCCTCCCTCTCCCTCCTTCTCCCTCACTCCCCCTATTCCCCCCTCTCCCTCATCTCTCTCCTCCTTCTCTCGCTCCCTCTCCCTGTCACCCTCTCCTTCCCCCTTTCTCTCCCTCACCCTCTCCTTCCCTCCTTCACCCCTCACTCTCCTCTCTCCTTCTTCTCCCTTCACTCTCTCCTTCTCTCCTCCTCCCTTCCCCTCCCCTCTCTTTCTCCTTCTCTCCCCTCTCTCTTCTCCCTCCACCACCACCTCCCTCCTTCCCTCCTCTCATTCCCTCCTTCTTCTTCCTCTCTCCCTCCTCATTCTCCCTCCCCTCCACCTCCACCCTCCCCCCCCCCCTTCTCTCCCTCCCTCCACCTCCCCCACCACCAGGCCTCAGGCTTCTCTCCTTCTCCTTCCCCCTCTCCCTCCTTCTCTCCCCTCCCTCCCTCCCTCCCCTTCTCTCTCCCTCTCTCCTTCTCCCTCTCTTCTCCCCTCACTCCCCCTCTCTTCTCCCTCCCCTTCTTCTTCCCACCACCACCAGGCCTCAGGCTTCTCTCTCTCTCTCTGTTTCCCTCTCTCCTCCCCTCACTCTCTCCTCCTTCTCCCTCTCCCTCCTTCTCCCTCCCCCTCCCCTCCTTCTCCCTCACTCCCTCTATTCCCCCCCTCTCCCTCTTCTCTCTCCCTCTCTTCTCTCTCCACCTCTCCCTCCTTCACCCTCTCCTTCCCTCCATCACCCCTCACTCTCCTCTCTCCCTCCATCTCCCCTCACTCTCTCCTTCTCTCCTCCTCCCTCCCCCCCTCTCTCTTTCTCCTTCTCCCCTCTCTTCTTCTCCCCCTCCCCTCCCTCCCTCCCCCTCCACCAGGCCTCATCCCTCCCTCCTCCCCCCTCACCCTCCCTCCTTCCTTCACCCCTCTCTTCTCCTCTCCCTCCCTCCTCTCCTTCTCTCGCTCATTCTCTCCTTCTCTCCCTCTTCTCTCTCCCCACCTCTTCTCTCCCTCTCCTTCCCTCTTTCCCTCCTTTCTCCCCCTCCCTCTCTTCTCTCTCCCCTCCCTTCCCTCTCTCCACCTTCTCCCTCATTCTCCCTTCTCCTCCTTCTCCCTTCTCTCCCTCCCCTCTCTCCTTCTCTCTCCTTCCCTCTCTCCTCCTTCCCCCTCCTCTCCCTCTCCTTCTTCTTCCTCTCTCCCTCTCTATTCTCTCCCCCTCCCTTCTCCCCTCTCCCCTTCTCTCTCTCTTCCCCCCTCCCCATCTCTCCCTCCCACCCTCAGGCTTCTCTCCCCCTCCTCTCCTTCTCTCCCCACCACCTCACTTCTCCCCTCCCTCCACCCTCTCCTTCCCCCTCTTCCCTCCCTCTCTTCTCCACCTCTCCCTCCTTCTCCCTCTCCACCACCAGGTCTCAGGCTTCTCTCCCCCCCCCCTGTGTTTCTCTCCCTCTCTCCTCCTCCCTCTCTCTTTCTCCTTCTCCCTCCATCCCCTCTCTTCTTCTCCCCTCCCCTCTTTCTCTCTCCTTCTCCCCTCACTCTCTCCTTCCCTCTTTTCTCTCTCTCCCTCCTTCCCTCCCTCCTCTCCTTCTCTCACTCCCCCTCCCCTCCTCTCCTTCACTCCTTCCCTCCGTCCTCTCCTTCTCTCACTCCCCCTCCCCTTCCCCCTTTCTCCCTCTCTCCCCTCACCTTCTCCTTCCCTCCCTCCTTCTCCCTCTCCTCCCCTCTTCCCCCTCTCTCCTCCCTCCATCCCCTCTCTTCTTCTCCCCTCCCCTCTTTCTCTCCTTCTCCCCTCACTCTCTCCTTCTCCACCTCTTTTCCCCCTCTCCCTCCTCTTTTTCTCTCACTCCCCCTCCCCCCTCACCTTCTCCTTCTCCCTCTCTCCCTCTCTTCCACCTCTCTCCTCCCTCCATCCCCTCTCTTCTTCTCCCCTCCCCTCTTTCTCTCCTTCTCCAACTCTCCCTCCTCTCCTTCCCCCTCTCTTCTCCTTCCCTCCCTCCTCTCCTTCTCTCACCCCCCCTCCCCTTCCCCCTTTCTCCCTCTCTCCCCTCACCTTCTCCTTCTCCCTCCCCACCACCTCCACCCCCAGGCTTCAATCACTCCCTCCTTCTTCGCTCACTATCACCTTCCCCCCTTCCCTCCCTCTTCTCTACATCCTCCTCTCCTTCCCCTCTCCTCTCCTTCTCCCTCCACCCCTCAACCCCCCTCCATGAGGCCTCTGTCTTCTCTCTCTCTCCCCCCTGTGTGTCTCTGTGTGTCTCACCTGTTGTTGTTGTTGTTCTCCTTCCCCCACCAGCAGGCCCCAGGCTTCTCTCCCCCTTCTCCCCTCACCTCACTCTCCCTCCTTCACCTTCTCCCTCTCCCCCCTCCATCTCTCTCTCCCTCCTTCCCTCTATTCTCTCCCTCCTCTTCCTCTCTCCCCTTCCCCCCCTCCACCTCCCCTCATCCCCCCCTCCTCCACCCCACCAGGTCTCGGGCTTCTTTCCTTCTCTCCCCCCTCTTCCCTCTCTCCTTCTCCCTCTCCTCACTCTCCCTCCTTCCCTCTATTCTCTCCTTCTCCCTCTCCTCCCTCCCTCCTTCTTCCTCTCTCCTCTTCCTCCCTCTGTCTTATCTCCCTCCTCACTGTCCCTCTCTCTATTTCTATTTCTCCTTCTCCCCTCTCTCCCTGCTTCCCTCCCCTCCACCTCCCCTCATCCCTCCCTCCTCCCCTCCCTCTGTCTTCTCTCCCTCCTCACTCTTCCTCCTTCCCTCTATTCTCTCCTCCTTCTCCCTCTCACCTCCTCCTCTCTCTTCTCCTTCCCCCCCTCCCCCTCCATCTCCTCCTCCTCACCCCCCCCCTTCACTCTCTCCCTCCTCCACCACCACCAGGCCTCAGGCTTCTCCCCCCCTCCTCATTTACTCTCCCTCCTTCCCTATATTCTCTCCTTCTCCCTCTCCCTCCCCCTCCATCTCTCTCTCCCTCCTTCCCTCCCCTCCCTCCCCTTCTCTCCCTCCTCTCCCCTCCACCTCCCCCCATCTCCCTCTCCCCTCCCCACCCCCAGGCCTCAGGCTTCTCTCCCTCCTCCTCCCTCTCTGCCTCCTCCTCCCTCTCTCCCTCCCTCCTCCTTCCCCCTCTCCCTCCTCCTTCCCCCTCTCCCTTTCTCCCTCTCCTCTCTCCCTCCACTCTTCTTCTCTCTCTCCTTCACTCCCCTCCTTCTTCCTCCCTCTGTCTTCTCTCCTTCCTCACTCTTCCTCTCTCTATTTCTCCTTCTCCCCCTCTCCCCTCCACCTTCCCCCAACCCCCCTCTCTCCCTCCCCCTCCCCCTCCACCAGGCCTCATCCCTCTCTCCTTCCTCATCCCTCTCTCCCTCCTCCACCACCACCTCCAGGCCTCAGGCTTCTCCCTCTCTCTCCCCACCTTTTCTCTCTCCCTCACCTCCTTCCCCCTCTCCCTCCCTCTCCCTCTTCTTCTCCTCCCTCATTCTCCCACTCCCTCCCCCCCTCTCTCCACCCCCAGGCCTCAGGCTTCTCTCTCTCCCTCCCTCTCTCCCTCCTTCTTCCTCTCTCCCTCCTTCCTTCTCCCCTCCTTCTGCCTCCCCCCCTCCCTCTCTCTCCACCACCTCACTTCTCCCTCCCTCTCTCTCCTTCTCCTTCCCTCCCTCCATCCCCTTTCTTCTTCCCCCCTCACTCTCCCTCTCCTTCTCTCTCTCCCTCTCTTCCCCCTCTCCCTCCTTCCCCTCCCCATCCCTACCTCCCACCTCCAGGCCTCACTCACTCCCCCTCCTCTCCCTCCCTCCTCTCCCCCTCCCCTCTACTCTCCTTCACTCTCTCCCTCCCTTCTCTCCCTCCTCCTTTTTCTCTCCCTCATTCTCCCTTCTCTCCCCCTCTTCTCCCCTCACTCTTCCCCTCCTTCTTCCCTTCTCCTCTCTCCCTCCCCCTCCCTCATTCTCCCTCCCTCCACCCTCTCCTTCTCCCCTCCTTCACTCCCTCTCCTCCTTCTCCCTCCCCCTCTCCTCCTTCTCCCTCCCCCTCTTCTCCTTCTCCACCTCTTTTCTCTCTCTCCTTCTTCCTCCCTCCTCCCCCCCCCCTCCAAGCCTCAGGCTTCCCACCTCCACCCTTTCCCTCCCTCCCTCCACCAGGCCTCTGTCTTCTCTCTCCCCTTGTCCCTGCGTCTCTGTGTTTCTCTCCTGTTGTTGTTGCTGCTGCTGTTGTTGTTCTCCTTCCCCCACCACCAGGCTTCCCTCCTGTCCATCTCTCCCTCCCTCCTTCTCTCTTCCTCTCTCTATTTCTTCTTCCCCCTCTTTCTCCCTCCCCCCCCCCTCCACCAGGCCTCAGGCTTCTCTCCTTCTCCTTCCCCCTCCCTCTCTCCCTCCTTCCTCTCCTTCCCTCTCCCTCCTTCCCCCTCCCTCTCTCCTTCCCTCCTTTACAATACAACGGTTTATTTGTCACATTGCACAAAAAGTGCACTGTGACTTTACTCCCCTCTCTCCTCCTTCTCCCTCACTCCCTCTACTCTCCCCTCTCTCTCCTACCCTTCTCTCCTCCTCCCTCCTTTCTCCTCCCTCCTTCTCCCTCCATCTCTCTCTCCCTCCTTCCCTCCCTCCTCTCCCCCTCTCCACCCCCAGGCCTCAGGCTTCTCTCTCTATTTCTCCTCCCCCTCTCCCTCCTTCCCCCCTCTCCTCTCCCCTTCTCTCCCCTCCACCTCCCCCCATCTCCCTCCCCCCTCCCTCCACCAGGCCTCAGGCTTCTCTCCTTCTCCTTCCACCTCTCCCTCTCTCCTCCTCCTCCTTCCCTCCTCCCTCTCCCTCCCCCTCACTCTCTCCTTCCTTCTCTCCCTCATTCTCCCTCCTTCTTTCTCTCTCCCTCCTCTCACCTCACTATCTCCTCTCTCCCCCCACCAGGCCTCAGGCTTCCCTCCTGTCCATCTCTTCCTCCCTCCTTCTCCCCTCACTCTCTCCCTTCTCTCCCTCTCCCTCCACCCCTCATCTCCCCTCTCCAACCTCCAGGCCTCTCTCTCCCTTCCTCTCTTCTCTCCCTCCCTCCATCTTCTCCTTCTCCCTTCCTCTCTCCACCCTCCTCCCCTTCTCCCTCTCCTCCCTCACTCTTTCCTTCCTCCCCCTTCCCCCTCTTCTCCACCTCTCCCTCTCCTTCCCCCTCCCTCTCTCTTCTTCTCTTCTCCACCTCCAGGCCTCAGGCTTCTTTCTCTCCCCTCACTCTTCTCCCTTCCCTCCTTCTCCTTCCCCACCTCTTTTCTCTCTCCACCTCCAGGCCTTAGGCTTCTCTCATTCTCCTTCCACCTCCCCTCTCTCCTCCTTCCCTCCTTCCCTCCTTTACTCCCCTCTCTCCTCCTTCACTCCCTCTACCTGCTCCTTCTTCTCTCCCTCATTCTCCCTTCTGTCCCCCCTCTTCTCCCCTCACTTCCCCTCTCCCTCCCCCCTCCTCACTCTCCCTCCACCTCTCCCTCTATTCTCCCTCCTCCTCTCCTTCTTCCCTCTCCCTCTCCTCAAGAAGGCTCATCAGCGTCTCTTCTTCCTGAGGAGACTGAAGAAGGTCCATCTGTGTCCTCAGATCCTGGTGAACTTCTACCGCTGCACCATCGAGAGCATCCTTACCAACTGCATCACAGTATGGTATGGCAACTGCTCTGTCTCCGACCGGAAGGCATTGCAGAGGGTGGTGAAAATTGCCCAACGCATCACCGGTTCCTCGCTCCCCTCCATTGAGTCTGTCCAAAGCAAGCGCTGTCTGCGGAGGGCGCTCAGCATAGCCAAGGACTGCTCTCACCCCAACCATGGACTGTTTACCCTCCTACCATCCGGGAGGCGCTACAGGTCTCTCCGTTGCCGAACCAGCAGGTCGAGGAACAGCTTCTTTCCGGCGGCTGTCACTCTACTAAACAACGTACCTCGGTGACTGCCAATCACACCCCCCCCCCCCCCCCCCCCCCCGGGCACTTATTATTTATTTTTTATTCAAATCGTTTGCTATGTCGCTCTTCAAGGGAGATGCTAAATGCATTTCGTTGTCTCTGTACTGTACACTGACAATGACAATTAAAATTGAATCTGAATCTGAATCTGAATCTAGGGCTAAAAATAAAAATTTACCTGGAAACATTCAACAATTATTTAACGAGCGTGTGGGGGGTTACAATTTAAGAGGAATATTTAATTTTAAGAAACAAAGAGTCCGTACGACTATAAAAACCTTTTGTATTTCAGTTTGTGGAGTAGGAGTGTGGAACAAATTGAACGAGGAATTAAAGCAATGTACAAACATGAATCATTTTAAAATGATATATAAAAAAATAATTTTCAAGGGGTACCGGGATGGAGGGGATGGTTGACAAGTGGGGGTTAATGTTTGTCTATTGCTTTACAATTGTTTACTTATGTTTGGTTACTTCATATATGAAGTTTGTATGTGTATAATAGTTGTATGTATATATATATGTCTGTAGGTATTATGGGAAATTGCCTGGGGTAGTATTATTATTATTAATTAATTGATTTTTAAATATGGTAGAAGTGTTGGGGAAAAGGGGTGAGATTTAATAAGTTATTCTTCTTCTCACTCCTTTTCGAGCTTGTACAGACACAGAGTTGGACATTGGAAATTTGCTTTTTGTTCTTTTCATTGCTTGTAAATATTGATTGTAATGTCCAATTGTTTGATAATTTCGATTTTGTTACTATTAATGTCTTTACTTGTTCGGAATAACTAAAATAAATTAATTAATTAAATAAACTATCATCGGGGATTTTAACTTTCCCAACATAGACTGGGACTGCCAGAGTGTCAAGGACGAAATTTGTCAAATTAATTCAGGAAAGTTTCCTCAGGCAATATTTAGAGGCCACAATGCGGGAGAGCAAAGCCTGATATTCTCTTTGGAAATTGGGACAGGCAGTTGCATGAAATGTCAGTGGATGAATGTTTTAGGACCAATGACCACAGTTCTATTAGCTTTAAATTTGTTGTGGATAAAGGGAGGGTGGGCCCACAAGTTAAAATTCTAAATTGGGACTAGTGTAACTTTGATGGTATAAGATAGGAACATTCTCAAGTTGATTGGACAATAGAAAATAGGTGCAGGAGTAGGCCATTCGGCCCTTTGGGCCAGCACTGCCATTCAACGTGATCATGGCTGATCATCCCCAATCAGTACCCTATTCCTGCCTTCTCCCCATATCCCCTGATTCCGCTAGTTTTAAGAGCCTTATCTAGGTCTCTCTTGAAAGCATTCAGAGAACCTGCCTCCACTGCCCTCTGACGCAGAGAATTCCAGAGACTCACCACTCTCTATGAGAAAAAGTGTTTCTTTGTCTCCGTTCTAAATTGCTTATTCCTTATTCTTAAACTGTGGCCCCTGGTTCTGGACTCCCCCAATATCGGGAACATATTTCCTGCCTCTAGCGTGTCCAAACCCTTAATAATTTATATGTTTCAATGAGAAGCCCTCTCATCCTTCTAAACTCCAGTATGTACAAGCCCAGCTGCTCCATTCTCTCAGCATATGGCAGTCCCGCCATCCCGTGAATTAACCTTGTAAACCTACGCTGCACTCCCACATTAGCAAGCATGTCCTTCCTCAAATTAGGGGACCAAAACTGCACACAATACTCCAGGTGTGGTCTCACTAGGACTCGGTACACCTGTAGAAGAACCTCTTTGCTCCTATATTCGATTCCTCTTGTTATAAAGGCCAATATGTCATTTGTTTTCTTCACTGCCTGCTGTATCTGCATGCTTACTTTCATAGACTGATATATAAGGACTCCCAGATCCCGTTGTACTTCCCCTTTTCCCAACTTGATGCCATTTTGATAGTAATCTGCCTTCCTGTTTTTGCTACCAAAGTGGATAACCTCACATTTATCTGCATTAAACTTCATCTGCCATGCATCTGCCCACTCCCCCAACCTGTCGAAGTCACCCTACATTTTCATAGCATCCTTCTCACAGATCAAACTGCCACCCAGCTTTGTGTCATCTGCAAATTTGCTAATGTTACTTTGAATCCCTTCCTACAAATCATTGATGTATATTGTAAATAGCTGCGGTCCCAGCACTGAGCCTTGCGGTACCCCACTAGTCACTGCCTGCTATTCTGAACGAGACCCGTTAATCCCTACTCTTGGTTTCTCTTGGAGTAGTGTGTTTGCAGGCAAAGGAACATCCGGAAAATGGGATGCTTTTAAAAATGTGATGGCATGAGCTCAGAGCATGCATGTTCCAATTCGAGCAAAGGGCAAGGCAGGTGGGAGTAAGGAAGCCTGCAAGATCAGAGAAATTGAGCCTCTGGTCTGGAAAAAGGAGGCATAGAACTTGCAGGCTTCTGAGACGATTCGGGAAAAACAGGATGGCAAAAAATAGGGAAATAATATTAAGGAAAATCCAGATAACTTTTATGTACATTAAGATAAAGAGGGTAAATAGAGAGTGAATAGGGTCCTCCAGAAACCAACATGTTTATCTCTGTGTGATGCAGGAGATGGGCAAGATCCTCGATTAGGACAAGTCTGTAATATGGTCGAAGAGTAGCTGGATGTCCCTAGGTAATTGAAAGTACGTAAATCTCATGAACATGATCAGATATATCTGAGGATACCGTTGGTAGCTTGAGAAGAATTGCAGGATACCCGGCTGAGATACACGAATCATAATTCGGCATGGGTGAGCTACCGCAAGAGTGGAGGGTGGCTAATGTTGTGCCTCTATTTAAGAAGAGCTGCAAGGAAAAACCTTAGAACTATAGACCAGTAAGCCTAGCATCTGTGGTAGGTAAATTGTAGATAGCAAAGATGGTTCCCAAAATTTACAATAGGATCTTGATCAGCTGGGTAATTCAGTTGCGGAATGGTTAATGGAATTTAATGCAGATAAGTGCAAGGCATTGCATTTTAGAAAGTCAACCATGGTAGCATCTTCACAGTGAATGACAAGGTCCTGGGGAGTGTTGTCGAGCAGAGGGATATTGAAAGTGCAGATGCACAGTTCCCTGAAAGTGGCCTCACAGATAGATCTTGTGG
This sequence comes from Leucoraja ocellata, assembly GCA_036785375.1. Classification (NCBI taxonomy): domain Eukaryota; kingdom Metazoa; phylum Chordata; class Chondrichthyes; order Rajiformes; family Rajidae; genus Leucoraja; species Leucoraja ocellata. The sequence continues at coordinate 327,020 of JAWMAR010000588.1, forward strand.
TCATGAAGCCTTTAGGCACATTAACCTTCACCAGTCAAAGATTTGAGTATAAAAGTTGGAATGTTATGTTAACAGTTGTACAAGATGTTGGTGAGGCCAAATTTAGAAGTATTGTGTTCAGTTTTGGTCAGCCTGTTAGAGGAAGGATATCGTTAAGCTGGAAAGAATGCAAAGAAGATCGATGAGAATATTGCCAGGACATGAGGGCCAGAGCTCTTGGGGCAGCCAAGCAGGCTAGGGCTTTATTCCTTTGAGCTCAGGGGTGATCTCATGAAGTTGTAGATATTATCGTCCATATAGTCTGAGCATTTGACAGCACTGGGCCTCTATTCGCCAGAGTTTAAAAAAGTTGAGGGGGGACCTCATTGAAACTTACAGAATCCTGAAAGGCATAAATAGAGTGGATGTGGAAAGGATGTTTCCACCAGTTGGAAAGGATAGGACCAGCGGTTATAGTCACAGAATTAAAGGGCACTTGTTTAGATACGAGGTGAGGAGGAACTTCTTTAGTCAGAGGGTAGTTAATCTGTGGAACTCATTGCCACAGTGGGCTGTGGAGCCTGTCAGTGGATATTTTTAAGGCAGAGATAGACAAATCCTTGATTAGAACAGGTGTCAAGGGTTATAGGGTGAAGGCAGGAAAATGGAATTAGGAGGCAGAGATCAGCTATGATTGAATGGGGGAGTGGTCTCAATGGGCCAAATGGTCTAATTCTACTCGTGTAACGTGAACTTTTACCCTGAGAAGGGAAATCAGGAACAAGAGGACTTAAGTTTAATGTGAAAGGGAAAAGATTGAATAGAAATCTGAGGGCAGCATTTTCACACAGGTAAATAGTAGGTAAATAGAACAAACTGCTTGAGGAGAAGGTTTAAGCTTTGATCGCCCCGACTGAGGAAGGTTCGACTGCCCCGACACGGGACATTAAAGAGGAAGAAAATTAATATTCATTGCCTTCCATTACAGTGAGGAAAGTGGGAAATCCGCTGTTGTGGATGTTCATGTTAATATTTATGTGGCTGTGTGTCTTGTTGCATTTTTGCTGTATGGTGATTTGAGTTTCACTGGACCTTAATTAGTACATGTGACAATAAACAGACCTTTGAACCTTTAAAATACTTGGACAAGTACTTGGATAGGAAAGGATTACAGGGATATGGGCCACATACAGGCAGGTAGAACTAGCGTAGATAGGGAATCTGGTCTGTACAGGCTAGTTGGGCAGACCAGAAGTGGAAGAAATGCTGGAGAAACTATAGATGAGGCTCGCACCAGGGTCTCCTCCATACCCCGTAACACTGCTCTCTTTCCCCATTCCCCCACTCGCAACAGGGGCAGAGTTAACCCTAGTCCACACCTTTCACTCCACTAGTCGTCACATACAACAAGTAATCCTCCGTCAGTTTCGCCACCTCCAACGTGACCCCACCACTCGCCACATCTTCCCATCTCTCCCCCCCCCCCCCCCCCCCCCCCCCCCCCCCCCCCACTGTCCGCCTTCCGCAAAGACCGCTCCCTCCGTAACTCGCTTGTCAATTCTTCCCTTCCCTCCCGCACCACCCCTTCCCCGGGCACTTTCCCTTGCAACCGCAAGAGATGCTACACTTGTCGCTTTACCTCCCCCCTCGACTACATTCCACAGACTTGCTACTCTCAGTGTGAAAATGTGTTTCTTCACATCCATTCTAATGGCTTACCTCTTATTGTTATTGGCCCTTGGTTCTGGATTCCTCCAACATCGGGAACATGTTCCTGCCTCAAGAGTCAAGTCAAGAGAGTCTATTTCCCCCTCCCCAGTTCAAATCCCCTTCCTCCTCTGCGTCTGCCTCACGTGTCCTCATCCCTCACCATCCCCCCTTCCCCTCCCCACCATCCTGTTCCCATCCGCCTGCCCCTTCCCTCAACCGCTATAACCCTTCCATGCTCTATCCTCTGCCCCTCCCTGCTACCCTGCCCCAGACAACCCTCCCCTCCCCCCAGCCCCACTCCCTCCCCTCCCTCCAGCCCCACTCCCCTCCCTCCAGCCCCACTCCCTCCCCTCCCTCCAGCCCCACTCCCTCCAGCCCCACTCCCTTCCTCCAGCCCCACTCCCTCCCCTCCCTCCAGCCCCACTCCCTCCCCTCCCTCCAGCCCCACTCCCTCCCCTCCCTCCAGCCCCACTCCCTCCCTCCCTCCAGCCCCACTCCCTCCCCTCCCTCCAGCCCCACTCCCTCCCCTCCCTCCAGCCCCACTCCCTCCCTCCCTCCAGCCCCACTCCCTCCAGCCCCACTCCCTCCCTCCCTCCAGCCCCACTCCCTCCAGCCCCACTCCCTTCCTCCAGCCCCACTCCCTCCCCTCCCTCCAGCCCCACTCCCTCCAGCCCCACTCCCTCCCTCCCTCCAGCCCCACTCCCTCCAGCCCCACTCCCTTCCTCCAGCCCCACTCCCTCCCCTCCCTCCAGCCCCACTCCCTCCAGCCCCACTCCCTCCCCTCCCTCCAGCCCCACTCCCTCCAGCCCCACTCCCTCCCCTCCCTCCAGCCCCACTCCCTCCAGCCCCACTCCCTCCCTCCCTCCAGCCCCACTCCCTCCAGCCCCACTCCCTCCAGCCCCACTCCCTCCCCTCCCTCCCCTCCCTCCAGCCCCACTCCCTCCAGCCCCACTCCCTCCAGCCCCCCTCCCTCCCCTCCCTCCAGCCCCAATCCCTCCCCTCCCTCCAGCCCCACTCCCTCCCTCCCTCCAGCCCCACTCCCTCCCCTCCCTCCAGCATTCTCTATGGCAACAATGTATTTGAACATTGGGCATTGTGACATCACACGATGGAACGTTCACCGGGGCTGTGAGGCAGATGTAAATCATTCCGATTGGACATCTGTGAGCATCGGGCATTGTGACATCACACGATGGAACGTTCACAGGAGGTTGCTTGTGTGGGTGAGAATCCAGTTTCTTGTGGGGGGGGCGGGATTTGATTAAAAAAGTGTACTTCAACACGACGAAATGTAATGAGGAGAGGATACTTAGAAAGAAAAGCGAAATCTCTACCGAAATGGAAAATATCTCGGAGATTGAGCGTCTGGATTGGGCGTGGCAATGAATCAAAGGAAGAAATGCAGCCGGACGGCAGGCGGACTGATTTGAGTTTTATATATATATAGATATGATATGATATATGATATGATATGATATGATGATATGATATGAGATATGATAGAAGAGATAGATAGATATGAATATAATATAAACAGCATATACCATATAAATATTATATGCATTATAAACCATGCGAGTATCATATACATATTATTATATTCAATATAAATATAAATATATATATATATATATATATATATATATATATATATATATATAATATAAATATAAATACACGTTATTATATTATATATAAATATCAGAACACATTATATTCTACATGCATATATACACATTATTTTATCCCATAACTTGTTATTGTATACTACATAAATACTATATTATATACATAATATATATTATTTATTTAATAGTATGTAATACCATATGATGTATAATATAAGGGACAGAAGTTTAGGGGTAACATGAGGGGGAACTTCTTTACTCAGAGAGTGGTAGCGGTGTGGAATGAGCTTCCAGTGGAAGTGGTGGAGGCAGGTTCGATGGTATCATTTAAAAATAAATTGGATAGGCATATGGATGAGAAGGGAATGGAGGGTTATGGGTATGAGTGCAGGCAGGTGGGACTAAGGGAAATAATTGTTCGGCACGGACTTGTAGGGCTAAGATGGCCTGTTTCCGTGCTGTAATTGTTATACGGTTATATGGTTATATAATTATATGTATATAATATATTATATTTGTTATTTATACAGTATATATATTACTGTATATGTAAATAGTTATATTAGTATTTATAATAATATATAATAACAATATTTAAAATACAATGAGATGTATAATACTATTTATAGAATATTGATATATATATAGATATTTGTATACCATTTATATAGGAACACATGTTAAACAAGGAATTTTGTTCATGAATCACATTTTCTCAAACTTCCCAGGATGGAAATGTCAAATACTAGAGGGCGTAGTTTAACGTGAGAAGGGAAAAAAAACTCAATGGAGATGTGCAGGGCAGTTATTTTGACACAGAGGATGGTGGGTGCCTGGAACGAGCTACTGGGGGTGGTGGTGGAGGCAGATACCATAGCGGTGTTTCGAGACTTTTGCACAGGCGCATGGATATGTAAGGAATGGAGGGAATCGAGGATTATTCTGATTATAAGGAGGCAAGAAACTGGAAGCAGGAAAAGACCAGTTCCCCCGCCCGCTGCATCAGTTTGAAGAAGGGTCCCGACCCGAAACATCACCTTCCACGTTCTGCAGAGATGCTGCCTGACCCGCTGAGTCACTCCAGCACTCTGTGAAACGTCACCTATCCATGTTCTCCACAGATGCTGCCTGACCCGCTGAGTTACTCCAGCACTCTGTGAAACGTCACCTATCCATGTTCTCCACAGAAGCTACCTGACCCGCTGAGTTACTCCAGCACTCTGTGAAACATCACCTATCCATGTTCTCCACAGATGCTGCCTGACCCGCTGAGTTACTCCAGCACTCTGTGAAACATCACCTATCCATGTTCCCCACAGATGCTGCCTGACCCGCTGAGTTACTCAGGCACCTTGAGCATGTCTTTGGTGTAAACCAGCATCTGCAGTTCATTCTTTTGCAATATTGGGCGAGAAAAAGTCGGGAATCACTAGGATTATGCACTGGCTTGAATGAGGGACTACAATGTCAAAACTTGAAGATCGAGTCGCAGGTAGATAAGGTGGTCAAAAAGTATTTTGGCACTTTGGCCTTCGTCAGTCAGAGTATTGAGTATAGAAGTTGGGAGGTCATGTTGCAGTTTTATAAGACCTTATGAGACTGCATTTGGAATATTGTGTTCGGTTCTGGGCACAATGTTATGGGAAAGATGTTGTCAAGCTGGACAGGGTTCAGATACGATTTATGAGGATATTGCCAGGACTAGAGGATGTGAGCTATAGGGAGAGGTTGATTAGGCTGGATCTCTATTCCATGAAGTGTAGGAGGATGAGGGGTGATCTTACAGAGGTGTGTAAGAGTCAGTTATTAAAGATGGGATAGCAGCACATTTGGAAAGTGGTGAAATCATTGGACAAAGTCAGCATGGATTTACGAAAGGTAAATCATGTCTGACAAATCTTATAGAATTTTTCGAGGATGTAACTAGTAGCGTGGATAGGGGAGAACCAGTGGATGTGGTGTATCTGGACTTCCAGAAGGCTTTCGACAAGGTCCCACATAAGAGATTAGTATACAAACGTAAAGCACATGGCATTGGGGGCTGAGTATTGATGTGGATAGAGAACTGGCTGGCAAACAGGAAGCAAAGTGTAGGAGTAAACGGGTCCTTTTCACAATGGCAGGCAGTGACTAGTGGGGTACCGCAAGGCTCAGTGCTGGGACCCCAGCTATTTACAATATATATTAATGATCTGGATGAGGGAATTGAAGGCAATATCTCCAAGTTTGCGGATGACACTAAGCTGGGGGGCAGTGTTAGCTGCGAGGAGGATGCTAGGAGACTGCAAGGTGACTTGGATAGGCTGGGTGAGTGGGCAAATGTTTGGCAGATGCAGTATAATGTGGATAAATGTGAGGTTATTCATTTTGGTGGCAAAAACAGGAAAGCAGACTATTATCTAAATGGTACTAGCCGACTAGGAAAAGGGGAGATGCAGCGAGACCTGGGTGTCATGGTACACCAGTCATTGAAAGTAGGCATGCAGGTGCAGCAAGCAGTGAAGAAAGCGAATGGTATGTTAGCTTTCATTGCAAAAGGATTTGAGTATAGGAGCAGGGAGGTTCTACTGCAGTTGTATAGGGTCTTGGTGAGACCACACCTGGAGTATTGCGTACAGTTTTGGTCTCCAAATCTGAGGAAGGACATTGTTGCCATAGAGGGAGCGCAGAGAAGGTTCACCAGACTGATTCCTGGGATGCCAGGACTGTCTTATGAAGAAAGACTGGATAGACTTGGTTTATACTCTCCAGAATTTAGGAAATTGAGAGGGGATCTTATAGAAACTTACAAAATTCTTAAGGGGTTGGACAGGCTAGATGCAGGAAGATTGCTCTCGATGTTGGGGAAGTCCAGGACAAGGTGCACAGCTTAAGGATAAGGGGGAAATCGTTTAAAACCGAGATGAGAATAACTTTTTTCACACAGAGAGTGGTGAATCTCTATAACTCTCTGCCACAGAGGGTAGTCGAGGCCAGTACATTGGCTATATTTAAGAGGGAGTTAGATGTGGCCCTTGTCGCTAAGGGGATCAGAGGGTATGGAGAGAAGGCAGGTATGGGATACTGAGTTGGATGATCAGCCATGATCATATTGGATGGCGGTGCAGGCTCGAAGGGCCGAATGGCCTACTCCTGCACCTAAGTTCTATGTTTCTATCAGGTAGATGCACGGAGTCTCTTGCCCAGAGTAGGGTAATCGAGGACCAGGGGACATTGGTGCAAGTTGAAGGGAGAAAGATTTAATTGGAATCTGAGGGGTAACTTCTTCACACAAAGGGTGGTGGGTGTATGGAACGAGCTGCCAGAGGAGGTAGTTGAGGCAGGGACTATCCCAACATTTAAGGAACAGTTAGACTGGTACATGGATAGGACAGACTTGGAGGCATATGGGCCAAACGCAGGCAGGTGGGACTGGTGTATCTGGAACAAGTTGGCCTGGGTGGGCAAGTTGGGCTGAGGGCCAGTTTCCACACTGTATCACTCTAGGACTCCATGACTCGATGGTACTTACCCATTTCCAGATACTCGTCTACCAGTCCATGGTTGTTCATGGGCTGCAGGTTCCAATCTTGCTCCCACTGAGGTAGGTAATACTTGCTCGCCTCCTCGTGACTGGCTCGCTTCACCTTTCTCCGTGACCACCAGTTCTGTAACAATCTGCATTGGCCCAGGGATTATTGAAGTGACTGAGCTCGGACCCACTCTGTACAATATGTTCATATTTGACAGCAATTGCCTTTCATTCCATTTCTCCCTCATTCCCACACATACACACACGCACACAGACAAGCACAGGCACACGCACACACACAGGCACACGCACACACACACGCATACGCACACACACATACGCACACGCACACATACATACGCACAGGCACACGCACACACACACGCATACACACGCACACACACGCACACACACACATACACGCACACACACACACCATCTCTTAATGAGAGCAGAGCAATTCAATGGTGGACACAAATGCTGGAGAAACTTTCACCCAGAGAGTTGTGAATTTGTGGAATTCCCTGCCACAGAGGGCAGTGGAGACCAAGTCACTGGATGGATTTAAGAGAGAGTTAGATTGAGCTCTAGGGGCTAGTGGAGTCAAGGGATATGGGGAGAAGGCAGGCACGGGTTATTGATTGAGGATGATCAGCCATGATCACAGTGAATGGCGGTGCTGGCTCGAAGGGCCGAATGGCCTCCTCCTGCACTTATTTTTGATGTTTCTAAAAGAGAAATCTCACGGGTATCCGAGCTCCATGAAGTTGTTCCACATTTGCTTCAGCACCATGATGATGCCCATCTGCATACACAGGTCGATCAGGCAGCCGGTGGGATGACACAGCAGCAAGAACAAGGCAACGGTTCAGCGTTTTGCACGTCAAAGCACGGGTGGTGGCGCAGCGGCAGAGTCGCTGCTTTACTGCGCTTGCAGCGCCAGGGACCCGGGTTCGATCCCCACCGCGGGACCTACCTCTGTACGGAGTCTGTACTGTTCCATACAGTTTAGTTTATTGCCACAGGTGCAGTGAAAAGCCTTTTGTTGCGTATTAACCAGCGGAAAGACAACACATGATTACAATCCAGCCACTCACTGTGTACAGATACATGGTCTCCTAATCTGAGGAAAGACATTCTTGCCATAGAGGGAGTACAGAGAAGGTTCACCAGACTGATTCCTGGGATGGCAGGACTTTCATATGAAGAAAGACTGGATAGACTCGGCTTGTACTCGCTAGAATTTAGAAGATTGAGTGGGGGTCTTATAGAAACTTACAACATTCTTAAGGGGCTGGACAGGCTAGATGCAGGAAGATCGTTCCAGATGTTGGGGAAGTCCAGAACTAGGGGTCACAGTTTAAGGATAAGAGGGAAGTCTTTTAGGACCGAGATGAGAAAATCAGTTTTTACACAGAGAGTGGTGAATCTCTGGAATTCTCTGCCACAAAAGGTAGTTGAGGCCAGTTCATTGGCGATATTTAAGAGGGAGTTAGATGTGGCCCTTGTGGCTAAAGGGATCAGGGGGTATGGAGAGAAGGCAGGGATGGGATACTGAGTTGGATGATCAGCCATGATCATATTGAATGGCGGTGCAGGCTCGAAGGGCCGAATGGCCTACTGCTGCACCTATTTTCTATGTTTCTATGATAAGGGATCATAGTTAAAATAAGAATATTGAAGAGTGTGGAGCGATTGTAATATGTGATTGTAGTTTTGTTTCTGGGGTCAGCGCGCAAATAGCCGGCTGCGTGGGTTTCCTCCAGGAGCTCTGGTTTCCTCCCACACTCAAAACACGTGCAGGGGTGTAGACTAATTGGCTTCTGTAAGTTGTACTCGGTGTGTAGGATAGAACTGATCCCTGGTCGGCGTGGACTCAGGCCGAAGGGCCTGTTTCAATGCTGTATCTCTAAACGAAAGTAAAAGACACCGCATGGAAACAGGCCCTTCGGCCCACCGAGTCCATGCTGACCAGCGATCCCCGCACACTTGCACTGTTTTGCACACTCTAGGGACAATTTTACAGATGACTATTAGCCTACGAAACCGCACGTCTTTGGAGTGTGGGAGGAAACCGGAGCACCCGGTGAAAACCCACGCAGGAGAACTTACAAACTCCGTACAGACAGCACCCGTAGTTGGGATGGAACCGGGGTCTCTGGTGCTGTGAGGCAGCAACTCTACCGCTGCGCCACCGTGTCGCTATTAGATTGAGCAGAACACACAGGAAGACAACTGTACATTCAAACCCGCTGCAGATATAGATAGACACAAGTAACTGCAGATACCAGTTAAAAAGGTACAGAGTGCTGGAGTAACTCAGTAGGTCAGGTTGCATCTCTGGAGAACATGGATAGGCCATTAATAGAACATGAGTAGGCGGAAGAAGGGTCCCGACCCGAAACATCACCTATCCATGTTCTCCACAGATGCTGCCTGACCTGCTGAGTTACTCCAGCACTCTGTGAAACGTCACCTATCCATGTTCTCCACAGATGCTGCCTGACCCGCTGAGTTACTCCAGCACTCTGTGAAACGTCACCTATCCATGTTCTCCATAGATGCTGCCTGACCCGCTAAGTTACTCCAGCACTCTGTGAAACGTCACCTATCCATGTTCTCCACAGATGCTGCCTGACCCGCTGAGTTACTCCAGCACTCTGTGTCTTTTTCTGCAGATGTAGGTAAGTACTGTCCACCAAAACACCCCCCCCCCCCCCAACAACTTAACTTAATTGATTGATAGAGACAGCATGGAAAGAGGCCCTTCGGCCCACCAAGTCCACGCTGGCCATCGATCACGTGTTCAAATTGTTCTATATTATCCCACCTTCTGATCCATTCCCAACTCAGCAGGGGCAACTTACAGAGTGCCGATTAACCTTCAAACCTGCACGTCTTTGGCATGTGGTGAGTAGTGTGTAGGGATTGGATGAGAAAATACTAGTTTGACTGTCGCCCTGTTGAGTTTCACCTACCCCACAGCCACCAATGGACCTTTGTGGGCTCAAACTTTCTTGATCATTGGTGCATTTTACATAGGTTTCATTTTACATAGGTTTCTCCTCCCGGACACTCAGTCTGAAGAAGGGTCTCGACCCGAAACGTCACCCATTCCTTTTTCCTGAGATGCTGCCTGTCCCGCTGAGTTACACCAGCATTTTGTGTCTATCTTCGGTCTAAACCAGCATCTGCAGTTCGTTCCTACACACAGAACTAGTGTAAACAGGTGATCGATGGACAGCATGGGCTCGGTGGGCCAAATGGTCTAGTTCTATTGCTGTGCCTTAGCAATCAATCAAAAATGTCAACTAAAATAAAAGAATAGTGCAAGGCTTGGGTGGATTGGATACGGAGAGGATGTTGCCACCTGTGGGAAAGTCTAGAACTAGAGGTCACAGCCTCAGAATTCAAGGCCTCTGAGGGCGGGTTCTCTGGATACTTTCAAGAGAGTGCTAGATAGGGCTCTTAAAGATAGTGGAGTCAGGAGATATGGGGAGAAGGCAGGAACAGGGTACAGATTGGGGATGATCAGTCATGATCACATTGAATGGCGGTGCTGACTGGAAGGGCCGAATGGCCTACTCCTGCACCTATAGTCTATTGACGTTCTTTTCGGAAGGAGATGAGGAGGAATTTCTTTTGAGGGTGGTGAATCTGTGGAATTGTCTGCCATAGAAAGCTGTGGAGGCCAAGTCAAAGCAAGAATTTCATTGTCCTATCTCAGACACATGACAATAAATTCTCTTGAATCTTGAAGTCAGTGGCTATATTTTAGGCAAAGATGGATAGATTTTTCATTAGTACGGGTGACAGGGGTTACGGGGAGAAGGCAGGAGAATGGGGTTAGGAGGGAGAGATAGATCAGCCATGATTGAATGGTGGAGTAGACTTGATGGGCCATTGGGCCTTATGCCCATGTCCCACTTAGGAAACCTGAACGGAAACCTCTGGAGACTTTGCGCCCCACCAAGGTTTCCATGCGGTTCCTGGTGGTTCCTGGAGGTTTTTGTCAGTCTCCACTACCTGCAACCTCTGGCAACCACCTGCAACCCCCGGAAACCTTGGGTGGGGCGCAAAGTCTCCAGAGGTTTCCGTTCAGGTTTCCTAAGTGGGACAGGGGCATAATTCTACTCCCATCACTTATGATCTTTTGATCCTGTGAAAATAAACTTGCATGTGTTATTATAACAACAGTGAGACAAATAGCGATAGAAATGATCGTTGCTTTACCTCTTCCAGTCTCCATCGGTGAAACAGCTTGGCATAGGCTCCAGGCGGCCCTGCAAACCTGCCCAACACAACAGGAGATATTAGTTAGTTAGTTAGTTAGATAGATAGTTAGTTAGTCAATTGTCACGTGTACTGCAATACAGTGAAAAGCGTGCTAACCAGCCAGCGTAATGATAATCGAGCCGGGTTCGATCCCGACTACGGGTGCTGTCACGTACAGTATTCTATTTGACTGGACAGCATGCAAACAAAAGCTATTGACTGTACCTCGGTGCAGATTACATGAATGAGCTAAACGAAATCAGCGCTAGAGCTGCTGCCTCACAGCGCCAGAGACCCGGGTTCGATCACGGCTACAGCTGCTGTCTGTACGGAGTTTGTACGTTCTTCCCGTGACCTGCGTGGGTTTTTGCCGAGATTTTCGGTTTCCTCCCAACTGCAAAGACGTGCAAGTTTGTAAGTTAATTGGCTTGCCGTACATGTAAATTGTCACTGGTGTGTGTAGGATAGTGTTAGTGGACGGGGATCGCTGGTCGGCGTGGAGTCGGTGGGCCGAAGGGCCTGTGTCCACGCTGTATCTCTAAACTAAACTAAAAACTATGGCAATAAAACACTATTAACTCTTGACGTAACTATTCTAAGTATGATTCATACATTTAAACCCAAACGGGGACTAAATGCCTTTACTTTAGGATGTACGATACAATGCGATAGAACTTTATCCCAGGAGGGAAATTGATCTGCCGACAGTCATAAAAACACAATGTATCTGAAAAATAAAACATGAGGGAGTGCAGCGTAGGTTCACCAGGTTAATTCCCGGGATGGTGGGACTGACATATGATGAAAGAGTGGGTCGACTGGGCTTATATTCACTGGAATTTAGAAGGATGAGAGGAAAATCTTATAGAAACATATAAAATTCTTAAAAGATTGGACAGGCTATATGCAGGAAAAATGTTCCCCATGTTGGGGGAGTTCAGAACCAGGGGTCACACAGTTTAAAAATAAAGGGTCGGCCATTTAGGACTCAGATAAGAAAAACCTTTTCACCCAGAGAGTTGTGAATCTGTGGAATTCTCTGCCACAGAGGCAGTGGAGGCCAATTCACTGATTGTTTTCTAGAGAGTTAGACAATAGGCAATAGGTGCAGGAGTAGGCCATTTGGCCCTTCGAGCCAGCACCGTCATTCAACGTGATCATGGCTGATCATCCCCAATCAGTACCCCGTTCCTGCCTTCTCCCCATATCCCCTGACTACGCTATCTTTAAGAGCCCTATCTAGCTCGCTCTTGAAAGTATCCAGAGAACGTCCTCCACCGCCCTCTGAGGCAGTTAGATTTAGCTCTTAGGGCTAACGGAATCAGCGGATATGGGGAAAAGACAGGAACAGGGTACTAATTTTAGATGATCAGCCATGATCATATTGAATGGCGGCGCAGGTTCGAAGGGCTGAATGGCCTACTCCTGCACCTATTTTTCCATGTTTCTATGTTTCGAAAGTGACGAGTGGAAAGGATTGGGGATGAGCAAAGATTGGGAGGGTCAGGGAACAATTGAGCAGCTACGAGTCAGTGAAATAACAGAGACATCGGCCGAGCTTTTCCTGCCTACAGTCCATGTGCCAGCTGAGTGGTATTCCCCACTGCAGCGCTAAATTATTTAACATCCACTCGTTAAACCACTTTACCACTCTCACGTGGCTCGACTTCCTTCACCCACAATAGGGCCCAGAAATATGAATGATTGCAGCAACTTACAAACCACTTCTGAAAAGGCACACCTCCAGATTCAGGGGCAGTTTCTTGCCAGCTGTTATCAAAGGGTATCCAAGGTTGCCAGCAAAGGCCAGCAGCATAATCGAGGACCAATTGCACCCCGGTCACTCCCTCTTCTCCCCTCTCCCATCAGGGCATGTGGGACAGAAGTGTGAAAACACACACCTCCAGATTCAGGGACATTTTCAGTTTCAGTTGAGTTTATTGTCACGTGTACCGAGGTACAGTGAAAAGCTTTTGTTGCGTGCTAACCAGTCAACGGAAAGACAATACATGATTACAATCGCGCCGTCCACACTGTACAGATACATAAGGGAATGACGTTCAGTGCAAGGTAAAGCCAGTAAAGTCTGATCAAGGATAGTCTGAGAGTCACCAATGAGGTAGATAGTAGTTCAGCACTGCTCTCTGGTTGTGGTAGGATGGTTCAGTTGCCTGATAACAGCTGGGAAGAAACTGTCCCTGAATCTGGAGGCGTGCGTTTACACATTTCTGTACCTTTTGCCCGATGGAGGAGGGGAGAAGAGGGAGTTTCTTCCCAGCTGTTATCAAATAGTGTCCAAGGCAAACAACAAAGACCAGCGGCATCATCAAGGACCAGTCTCACCCTGGCCACTCCCTCTTCTGAGCTACTATCTACCTCACTGGAGACCCTCGCACTATCTTTAATCGGACTTTACTGGACTTTATCTTGCAGTAAACATGATTCCCTTTATCCTGTAGTTGAGGCAGGTACTATCATAACGTTTAAAAAAACATTTCTACAGGTACATGGATAGGACAGGTTTGGAGGGATGTGGGCCAAACGCAGGCAGGTGGGGCTAGTGTAGATGGGGCATGTTGGCTGGTGTGGGCGTTGTGCCGAAGGGCCTGTTTCCACACTGTATGACACAAGAAACAATAAACGCTGGAATGTTATGCACACGCTTTGATCTCACCTCAAGTAAGCTCAGACCTACATAAACTACTAATGTTATTATTGCACTTTGTTTTTTTGTGTATACGTATATATGTATGATCTTGTTAGACACAAAATGCTGGAGTAACTCAGCGGGACAGGCAGCATCTCTGGAGAGAAGGAATGGGTGACGTTTCGGGTCGAGACCCTTCTTCAGACCAGAAGAAGTCTTCAGAATCTGAAGAAGCGTCTCGACGTGAAACGTCACCCATTCCTTCTCTCCAGAGATGCTGCCTGACCCGCTGAGTTACTCCAGCACTGTGAAACTTCACCTATCCATGTTCTCCACAGATGCTGCCTGACCCGCTGAGTTACTGCAGCACTCTGTGAAACGTCACCTATCCATGTTCTCCACAGATGCTGCCTGACCCGCTGAGTTACTCCAGCACTCTGTGAAACGTCACCTATCCATGTTCTCCACAGATGCTGCCTGACCCGCTGAGTTACTCCAGCACTCTGTGGAACGTCACCTATCCATGTTCTCCACAGATGTTGCCTGACCCGCTGAGTTACTCCAGCACTCTGTGTCCACTTTGTTCTCATCTCCGGCAGAGAAGTGGCTGGGTTGCTAGTGTAAATGCCACGATGCCTACCTGACGACCCTTCCTCAGACTGACGTCAAGACCCTTCTTCAGACTGATGTGGAGGTGAGGGAGGGGCAGGTTCACGCGAAACGTCACCCATTCCTTCTGAGATGCTGCCTGACCCGCTGAGTTACTCCAGCATCGTGTGTCTATCTTCAGTTTAAACCAGCATCTGCAATTCCTTCCAATATAGATGATATATTGCATTTGTGAGTATGTGTGTACTGTATATTCACACACTGAATTTGTTTTTCTCCCGTTTATAATACTGTTCCCAGTGTACTATGTTTACACATTGTGTTGTGCTGCTGCAAGTAAGAATGTCATTGTTCTGTCTGGGACACATGACAATAAAACACTCCCGACTCTTGACTCACCTGCTGAGAATGAAAGCAACATAGAAGATGGAGCTGTTGAGATTGACAAACTCAAAGAGGAACATCTTCAAGGCAAAGCTGTTCTCCCATTCTGACTCCGTGCGTGGGTGCTCTGTTAGTCACAAGGTCAGAAGGTCATAAGTGATAGGAGTAGAATTAGGCTATTCGGCCCATCAAGTCTACTCCGCCATTCAATCATGCCTGATCTATCTCTCCCTCCTAACTCCGTTCTCCTGCCTTCTCTCCATAACCCCCTGACATCCGTACTAATCAAGAATCGATCTATCTCTGCCTTAAATATATCCATTGCCTTGGCCTCCACAGCCGCCTGTGGCAATGAGTTCCACAGATTCACCACCCTCTGACTAAAGAAATTTCTCCTAGTCATAGAGTGATACAGTGTGGAAACAGGCCCTCAGCCCAACTCGCCCACACCGGCCAACAATGTCCCAGTTACACTAGTCCCACTTGCCTGCACCTGGTCCATATCCTTCCAAACTTGTCCTGTCCATGTACCTGTCCAACTGTTTCTTAAACGTTGGGGATAGTCCCAGCCTCAACTTCCTGCTCTGGCAGCTCGTTCCACACACCCATCACCCTCTGTGTGAAAAAGATTCAGTTTCCTATTAAATCTTTTCCCCTTCACCTTGAATCTATGTCCTCTGGTCTTCGATTCCCCTACTCTGGGCAAGTGACTCTACCCGATCTATTCCTCTCATGATTTTGTACACCTCTATAAGATCACCCCTCATCCTCCTATGGAATAGAGACCCAACCTACTCAACCTCTCCCTATAGCTCACACCCTCTAGTCCTGGCAACATCCTCGTAAATCTTTTCTGAACCCTTTCAAGGTTTTCAAGCAAAGCTTTCAAAAAGGCCCTTCAAAAAAAATCTTTCTGAGATGATAAGTGAATTCACAAGACAATTAGCAATATTCTCATTTCTAACCCCATTTCTAACCCCAAATATTAATTGCTGGACACCATGAATGTAGTTTAGATTAGTGGTTGATCATCTCTGAACCTTTTCAAGCTTGACAACATCTTTCCTATAACATGGTGCCCAGAACTGAACACAACACTCTAGATGCTGTCTCACCAACGTCTTATACAACTGCCACATGACCTTCCAACTTCTATTCTCAATACTCTGACTGATGAAGGCCAAAGTGCCAAAAGGCTTTTTTGACCACCTTATCTACCTGCGACTCGACCTTCAAGGTACCATGCATCTGTTCTCCTAGATCCCTCTGCTCTACAACACTACCCAGAGGCCTACCATTCACTGTGTAGGTCCTGCCCATGTTCGCCGTCCCAAAATGCAACACCTCACACTTCTCTGTATTAAATTCCATCAACCATTCCTCCGCCCACCTGGCCAATTGATCCAGATCCTGCTGCAATCATTCACAACCATCTTCACTATCTGCAAAACCACTAACTTTTGTATCATCAGCAAACTTGCTAATTTTGCCCTGTATGTTCTCATCCAAATCATTGATGTAGATGACAAACAGTAACGGGCCCAACACCGAACCCTGTGGCACACCACTAGTTACAGGCCTCCAGCCTGAGAAGCAACCTTCCACCATCACCCTCTGCTTCCTTCCATGAAGCCAATTTGCCATCCATTCTGCTATCTCTCCTTGGATCCCATGCAATCTAACCTTCCAGAGCAGCCTACCATGCGGAACCTTGTCGAATGCCTTACTGAAGTCCATGTACACAACATCTACAGCTCTGCCCTCATCAACCTTTTTGGTCACGTCTTCAAAAAAATCAATCAGATTTGTGAGACACGACCTCCCACGTACAAAACCATGCTGACTATCCAAATCAGCCCTTGCCCATCCAAATGCCTGTATATCCCATCCCTCATAATACTCTCCAGTAACTTACCAACTACAGATGTTAAGCTCACCGGCCTATAGTTCCCAGCATTTTCCCTGCAGCCCTTCTTGAAAAGAGGCACAACATTTACCACCCTCCAATCCACTGGCACCTCTCCTGTATTTAAGGACGATTTCAACCAGTGCTCCTGTAATTTCCTCACTGGTTTCCCGCAATGTCTGACTGCTGCTCCCGACTGCTCTCGTGACACTTCTCATCTCTTCCTAAAAGAAGGTCCTTTAATTCTGAGGCTGTGATCTCTGGTCTTGACTCTCCCACTAGTGGAAACATCCTCTCCACATCACTCTATCCAGGCCTTTCACTGTTGTGTACGTTTCAATGAGGCCCTCCCCTCATGCTTGTAAACTCCTTGACAGGGGGGGTGGGGGGGGGGGGGGGGGGGGGGGGGGGGGGGGGATACACGTACTTTAATTTATACGAGAATCATTTATTTTTAATTAATTATACATTTTAAAAAAATTATTATTTTATGCGATAAAATAAACTTAAAACATGATGCGTCTTTAAGTAAGTTTTTCAATAAGGACATTTACTCACCCCAGTTGGTCAG
This sequence comes from Leucoraja ocellata, assembly GCA_036785375.1. Lineage (NCBI taxonomy): Eukaryota > Metazoa > Chordata > Chondrichthyes > Rajiformes > Rajidae > Leucoraja > Leucoraja ocellata. Next base: position 344,240 of record JAWMAR010000588.1, read on the forward strand.
CACCCTTGCAACTCTTTCATAAACCTCGACAGCAGAAATAAAAGATAGAAATGTAATGTGTTTAACATAATAAATGTTGCAGCTCTGTGCAGATTTATTTGTGAACATAAATCCGTGCTCTCTTTAATGTTAGTATTAGGCGACGGATAAGCGACGTTTCAGAGTGCTGGAGTAAATCAGTCAGTCTCAGATCAAGGAAGAACAGGAAGACATTGAGACCTTCCTGGTTGGGGAGGGAGGTGCAGAGATCATAAGAGATAGGTGCAGAATTTGGCCATTCAGCCTATCAAGCTTACTCCGCCATTCAATCTTGGCTGATCTATCTTTCCATCTCACCCCATTCTCCAGCTTTCTCCCCATATCCTCCGACACCCGTACTAATATCTACTGTTTCTCTGCCATAACAATGGCCACTTGGCCTCTACAGCCTTCTGTGGCAAATAATTCCCCAGATTCACCACCCTCTGACTAAATAAATTCCTCCTCATCTCCTTGCTAAAAGAACATCCAAAAATTCTGAGGCTGTGCCCTCTAGTCCTAGACTCGCCCACAAGTGGAAACATCCTCTCCACATCCACTCTATCCAAGCTATGATTAGAGAGGGAATGGGTGTCCATGGTAGAGATGCAGCAATGGGAATTAATAACTGAAAGTTATTGAAGAGTTGAGGAAGTAGATGGGCAGGTACTGGACAAGAGTGTGGAAGATTTCCGGCGGCTGTCACTCTACTCAACGACATACCTCGGTGACTGCCAATCACCACCCCCCCCCCCCCCCCCGGACACTTATTATTATTTATTCAAATCGTTTGCTATGTCGCTCTTCAAGTGAGATGCTAAATGCATTTCTTTGTCTCTGTACTGTACACTGACAATGACAATTAAAATTGAATCTGAATCTGAATCTGAATTAAGGCATTTGGAAATGAAAGGTAGACACAAAATGCTGGAGTAACTCAGCGGGTGAGGCAGCATCTCTGGAGAGAAGAATGGCTGATGTTTCGGGTTGAGACCCTTCTTCAGATTGATGTCGGGGGAGGGGGCGGAACAGAGATTGAATTTAGTGGAAACAGTAAGACTAGTGGGAGAACTGGGAAGGGGAAGGGGGAAGGAGGGAGAAGTCAATGTTCATACCGCTGGGGTGTAAGCTACCCGAGCAAAATATGAGGTGCTGTTACTCCAATTTGCGGTGGCCCTCACTCTGACACTGGAGGAGGCCCAGGCCAGAAAGGTCAGATTGGGAATGGGAGGGGGAGTTGAAGTGCTGAGCAACCGGGAGATCAGGTAGGTTAAGACGGACTGAGCGGAGGGTGTTCAGCGAAACGATCGCCGAGCCTGCGCTTGGTCTCGCCGATGTGTGGGGCTGCTGCAGGCAGAAACAATTCCTCAACGATTGGTGTCAAAGAAGGATATGGCATCAAGTTCGACACTTTGAACTTTGTCGATCATTGAGATCCATTTCTGAAAATTACAGCTTTCAATATGATTTAGTTTGATGTGAAGGTCGTCATCTGGTGGCCATGTATCACATACTGCAAAAGCTCAGGGATAGTTCAGTGTTAGAACTCTCTCTAGTGGTAAAAAGAAGTAACTCAGCGGGTCAGGCAGCATCTGTGGAGAACATGGATTGGTGAACCACTAAGTTACTCCAGCACTGTATATCTTTCCTTGGTAAAGCGCATCTGCAGTTCCTTCGTTCTATACATTGAGGTGTTTCATATCATTGTAAAGTACAGACAATAGAAAATAGACTATAGGTGCAGCAGTAGGCCATTCGGCCCTTTGAGCTAACACCGCCATTCAATGTGATCATGGCTGATCATCCACAATCAGTACCCCATTCCTGCCTTCTCCCCATATCCCCTGACTCCGCTATCTTTAAGAGCCCTATCTAGCTCTCTCTTGAAAGCATCCAGAGAACCGCCCTCTGAGGAAGAGAATTCCACAGACTCACAACTCTCTGTGAGAAAAAGTGTTTCCTCGTCTCCGTTCTAAATGGCTTACTCGTTATTCTTAAACTGTGGCCACTGGTTCTGGACTCCCGCAACATCAGCCTCTACCATGTCCAATCCCCATAATAATCTTATATGTTTCAATAAGATCCCCTGTACAGTCTCTCTGCTGAGAGGATAGCACGCAACAAAAAAAGCTTTTCACTGTACCTCGGTACACGTGACAATAAATGAAACAAAACATATCCACTTCTGGTCTTACGGTGGAAGTAAGGTCCTGTTGAAAACATCTGAAGATAATTGGATCCTAAAACACTTTGATCACAGGACTAAGGTTGCAGTTGTATAAGATGTTGGTGAGGCCGCATTTAGGATATTGTGTTCAATTCTGGGCACCATGTTATAGGAGACATATTGTCAAGCTGGAAAGGACACAGAGAAGATTTACGAGGATGTTGCCAGGACTAGAAGGTGTGAGCTATAGGGAGTGGTTGAGTAGTCTGGGTCTCTATTCCATGGAGCACAGGAGGATGAGGGGTGACCTTATAGAGGTGTTCAAAATCATGAGACGAATAGATCGGGTAGATGCACAGAGTCTCTTGCCCAGAGTAGGGGAATTGAGGGCCAGAGGACAGATTTCAGGTGAAGGGGAAAGATTTAATAGGAATCTGAGGGGTAACTTTTTCACACAAGGGGTGGTGGATGTATGGAACAAGCTGCCAGAGGAGGTAGTTGAGGTTAGGGCTATCCCAATGTTTAAGAAACAGTTAGACAGGTACATGGATAGGACAGGTTTGGAGGGATATGGTCCAAGGTGGGACTAGTGGAGATGGTACATGTTGGGCGATGTGGGCAAGTTGGGCCGAAGGGCCTGTTTCCACGCTGTATCACACTGTGCCTCTATGGCCGTTTCCCACACCATAGCTCTAAACTAAAACAAAGTGTTTCTCCGTATCTCGGTACAGGTGACGGTAATGAGCCTAAAACCAAATCCTAAATGAGTGCAAGGCAGGATGTAATTATCAGATGATGCAGAAGGAAGTGCCGAGAGGAAGGATGTGCCTCAGGTGCAGGGACAACAGTGAATCTCAACACGAGAGAGAGCTTGACTTTCAAAATGGAGAAGATGAAAGGGAGATTCACTTGGTGATTTTTTCGGCGACTGCCGGCATCATTGACTGACGTGTCAGGTCACCGAAAAATACGTGGTGTGATGACGTATTGGCGCGCTGTGTTTTTTCAAGAGTCGCAACATTTCTTTTGTCGGTGCTGGATTTTGAAATGCTCAAAATCTTTTGGCGACACTGATATGATGCCGGCAGTCGCCGAAAAAATTGCCAAGTGGGACAGGCCCTTAAGACATTTCCCTGTTTAATGTGAAACACACAGACCGGAACTGTTACATCAGGGCGGCACAGTGGCGCAGCGGGTGGAGCTGCTCCCTCACAGCGCCAGAGACCCCGGTTCGATCCCAACTACAGGTACTCATCCCTGAAATCATTCTTGTAAACCTCCTCTGGACCCTCTCCAGAGCCAGCACATCTTTCCACAGATCTGGGGCACAAATTTCCTCACAGTACTCCAAATGTGGCCTTATAGAGCCTCAGCATAACATTGAAGATAGACATAACAAGCTGGAGTAACTCAGCGAGACAGGCCGCATCTCTAGAGAGAAGGAATTGGTGACGTTTCGGGTCAAGTCCCTTCCTCATACCGACCGGAAACGTCACCCATTCCTTCTCTCCAGAGATGCTGCCTGTCCCGCTGAGTTACTCCAGCATTTTGTGTCTATCTTCGGTTTAAACCAGCATCTGCAGTTCATTCCTCAGCATTACATCTCTGTTTTTGTATTCCTGTCCTCCAGATATAAATGCTAGGATTGAATTTCCTTTCCTTATGACCGATTCGACTTGCAAATTGGTGAGTTCTGCACCAGCAATCCCAAGTCCCTAGACACCATCCGATTTCTGGATTCTCTCTCCAGTTAGAAAATAGTCTGCGCCTTTGTACTTATTGTCAAAATGCAGGTTAGATCCAGCAGTACCTATATCCTTGGCCCTTGCAGGTAGAGGCCGCCTCCTCTGTGTGACAAACTTGTAGGTGTCCAGACGTATCTCGATGATGTTGTTGAGAAGAGCGAGCAGGGGGGCGAGGGGGAAAGCAGCAACAAATATGGTGGTGAAGCCAAACTGTAGAACTAAAGAGAAACGAGAGCGGCCTGAGTTATAGCTGCCTGAGCTAGTGACAACACATGCCACCATTCATCATTATTATATACTATATATCATATCAACAATATCATATACTATGTAAATATTATATACATTATATACCATACAAATATCTTAGACATATTATATATAAATATTTACACATTATTATATTCCATATATTGATTAGTAGGACTGGATGTTACAATCCCTAAGATATTCACTACAATTGACATTCTTGGGCATGACCACTATGTGATTTTTCTACCAATCAGACTAAACACATTATTATATACTACCAGACCAAGTGCAGACCCGTTGGGTCTGCTCCCCCAATGGTATGATCCCCCAACCCAATATTCCACCATGCACCCGTCTTCTCCAATGGAACTGAACCCGTTCCCAAATGTAAGATTCCAGCCTCCCTCAGTAGTGGGTTACAAAAAAGTCCAATTGCACCTCCCCTGCCTGCTGCAGCAGTGAAAAGTTCAGAGTGTTCCTGTCTTGCAACTTTGTATTGAAGTGTGTTGGAAGCTGATAGGAAGGAGCAGCCGTCAACGAATCAAAAGGCAGAAAGGCAGCTGGACGGCAGCCGGTCGGGTGGCACGAGAGTTTTATATATTAACTAGACCAAGTGCAGACCCGTTGGGTCTGTTTCCCCAACAGCGTTTGCCGGGGGGGGGGGGGAGCAATGATATTAACCACCGCCCAAACTCACAGGTGGGGGGAGGAGGGGGTGAGAAGAGGGGAGGGAGGGGAGAGGAGGAGGAGGAAACGGGACAGATTTGCGAGGGAAAGAAGAGCGGGGTAGGGGGTGAGAGAGGGAGATGGGGAGAGATGTGGGGGAAGGGGGGATGTGGAGGGAGGGGAGGAGGGAGGGAGTGGGAGAGGGATGGGGGGAGAGGGGAAAGAGTGGGGAGGGAGAGTGGAGGGGGAAGGGGGAGACATGGAAGAATGGGGAGGGAGGAGGAGAGGGGTAGGGGAGTGATGGAAGAGGGATAGAGGGGTAGGAGGAAGGGGGTGGGTGGAGAGAGGGGAGGGGTAGAGAGGGAAGGGGGGTGGGGGAGAGTGGGATGGGTGGGAGAGGGAGAGGGGTGAGGAGAGGGAAACAGAAATTAAGTGCAGTAGTAGGCCATTCGGCCCTTTGAGCCTGCACCACCATTCAATATGATCATGGCTGATCATCCAACTCAGTAACCTGTACCTGCCTTCTCTCCATACCCCCTGATCCCTTTAGCCACAAGGGCCACATCTAACATCTTAAATCTAGCCAATGAACTGGCCTCAACTACCTTCTGTCGCGGATAATTCCAGAGATTCACCACTCTCTGTGTGAAACATGTTTTTCTCATCTCTGTCCTAAAGGATTTCCACCTTATCTTTAAACTGTGACCCCTTGTTCTGCACTTCCCCAACATCTGGAACAATCTTCCTGCATCTAGCCTGTCCAACCCCTTAAGAATTTTGTACGTTTCTATAAGATCTGCCCTCAATCTTCTAAATTCTACCGAGTACAAGCCGAGTCTATCTTGTTTTTCTTCATATGAAAGTCCTGACATCCCAGGAATAATTCTGGTGAATCTTCTCTGTACTCCCTCTATGGCAAGAATGTCTTTGACCATTGGACATTGTGACATCACACGATGGAACGTTCAGCGAGTGCTGGTGCTCCTGCAAAGGCATATGTAAATGATTCCATTCCGATTGGACATATGTGAACATTGGGCATTGTGACATAACACGATGGAACGTTCACCATGGGCTGATTCTATGGGTGAGATGCCAGTTTTTTTTTTTTAATATTGGGAGGGGGGGGGGGGGGGGGGGGGGAGAGAAGGATTTGATTAAAAATGTGTACATAAATATGACAAAATGTAATCAGGAGTTTCTATAAGAACCTTTGACTTCAGAATTAAGGGACAGAAGTTTAGGGGTAATATGAGGGGGAACTTCTTTACGCAGAGAGTGGTGGCGGTGTGGAATGAGCTCCCAGTGGAAGTGGTGGAGGCAGGTTCATTGGTATCATTTAAAAATAAATTGGATAGGCATATGGATGAGAAGGGAATGGAGGGTTATGGTACGAGTGCAGGCAGGTGGGACTAAGGGGAAAAAATTTGTTCGGCGTGGACTTGTAGGGCCGAGATGGCCTGTTTCCGTGCTGTAATTGTTATATGGTTATATGGTTAACCTCCCTCAATCTTCTAAAAATCTAGCGAGTACAAGCCGAGTCTATCCAGTCTTTCTTCATATGAAAGTCCTGACATCCCAGGAATCAGTCTGGTGAACCTTAACCATATAACCATATAACAATTACAGCACGGAAACAGGCCATCTCGACCCTTCTAGTCCCGTGCCGAACACATATTCTCCCTAGTCCCATATACCTGCGTTCAGACCATAACCTTCATTCCTTTCCCGTCCATATAACTATCCAATTTATTTTTAAATTATAAAAACCTACCTGCCTCCACCACCTTCACTGGAAGCTCATTCCACAAAGCTACCACTCTCTGAGTAAAGACGTTCTCCCTCATGTTGCCCCTAAACTTCTGTCCCTTAATTCTCAAGTCATGTCCCCTTGTTTGCATCTTCCCTCCTCTCAGTGGGAAAAGCTTATCCACGTCAACTCTATCTATCCTCTCATCATTTTGAGACCTCTATCAAGTCCCCCCTTAACCTTCTGCACTCCAAAGAATAAAGCCCTAACTTGTTCAACCTTTCTCTGTAACTTAGTTGATGAAACCCTGGCAACATTCTAGTAAATCTCCTCTGTACTCTCTCCATTGGTGAACCTGCTCTGTACTCCCTCTATGGCAACAATGTCTTTGAGGATTGGGCATTGTGACATCTGTTTCCCCAACGGCGTTTGCGAACGGCGTTTGCGGGGGGGGGGGGGGGGGGGGGGTGAGAAGAGGGGGAGGGAGGAGGAGGAAACGGGATAGATTTGGGAGGAAAAGAGAGCGGGGTAGGGGTGAGGGATGGGGAGAGAGCTTTGGGAGAGGGGGGGTGGGGAGGGAGGGTAGGAGGGAGGGATGGGGAGAGGGGTGGGGGAAAGAGGGGAAAGAGTGGGGAGGGAGGAGGAGAGGGGTAGCGGTAGTGATGGAAGAGGGACAGAGGGATAGGGGAAGGGTGTGGGGGAGAGAGGGAAGGGGTGGGGTAGAGAGGGAAGGGGGGTGGGGGAGAGAGGGATGGGAGAGGGGTGAGGAGAGGGGGAGGAGAGAGTGGGAGAGAAGTGGAAGAGTGGGGAGGGAGGGAGGGGTAGAGGGGTAGCGGGAGTGGTAGAAGAGGGACGGGGAGTGGTCGAAGGGGGACAGAGGGGTAGGGGAAGGGGTGGGGGAGAGAGGGAAGGGGATGGTGGTAGAGAGGGAAGGGGGTGGGAGAGAGAGAGATGGGTGGCAGAGGGAGAGGGGCGAGGAGAGGGACACATAGAAACATAGAAATTAATTGCAGGAGTAGTCCATTCGGCCCTTCCAGCCTGCACCATTCGCCATTCAATATGATCATGGCTGATCATCCAACTCAGTATCCCGTACCTGCCTTCTCTCCATACCCCCGATCCCTTTAGCCACAAGGGCCACATCTAACTCCCTCTTAAATATAGCCAATGAACTGGCCTCAACTACCTTCTGTGGCAGAGAGTTCCAGAGACTCACCACTATCTGTGTGAAAAATGTTTCCCTCATCTCAGTACTAAAGGATTTCCCCTTTATCCTTAAACCGTGTCCCGCGTGTCCTGGACTTCCCCAACATCTGGAACAATCTTCCTGCATCAGACAAATGCAATTCAGGACTTTTCACTTTTCACAAGCAAAATCAGAAATGACAGTTAGTGAAGAATTTGAATAATCGCTGAGCGTTCTCTATGGCAACAATGTATTTGAGCATCGGGCATTGTGACATCACACGATGGAACGTTCACCATGGGCGGGGCTCTTGCAAAGGCATATGTAAATGAATCCAATCCAATTGGCCATCTGTGAGCATTGGGCATTGTGACATCACACGATGGAACATTCACCAGGGGGCTGGGGCTGGGGCTGTTTCTATGGGTGAGAAGCCTGTTTATTTTTGAAATATTGTGGTGGGGGGGGGGGGGGGGGGGGGGTGAAGGATTTGATTAAAAAAGTGTACTTAAACACGACGAAATGTAATGAGGAGCGGATACTTGGAAAGAAAAGCGAAATCTCTACCGAAATGGAAAAGACGTCGACGATTCTGCGTCCGGTTTCTGAGTTGCAGAGAATCAAAGGAAGAAACGCGGCCGGAAAGCCGTACATGCTAATGGATCCATTCCAATTGGACGTCCGCGAGCATCAGGCATTGTGACATCGCACGGCGGGAACGAATCGAAAGGCAGGAAGGGATCCGTACTGCAGGCGGACTGATTTGAGTTTTATATATTATATGATATGATGATAATATCCACAGGAACAACAAACCAAATAAACTAACAGAATATAGACAAGTGAGATCGGAGGAAGCCATCAATGCACTAAAAAAGGATTTATTAGCACAGCATTGGGACATAATATACCAAAAAAGAGACATTGATAGTGCTTATGAAACATTTATTGCTATGTTTAAGTCATCTACATTACTAAAACTCAGTTCTTGACTGCTTTTCCCGATCTGTGCTGCGATTTCTGAGAGAACGCCGCCACCTACGGCCGTCATTTTTGGCCACCTCCCTCAGAGCCCCCCCTCTGCCGCATGTGTGCCGAGGAGTTTTCCCCTCGATGAAATATGACCGAGATGTTAATGTTTTTACATCATTCCCCATTCTCTCTGCTGCCCCCGCTGGTGGCAGGGGAGGAAGGAGCTATAAAACCCGGAAGTGTCCCACTTCAACTCACTTTCTTGCCGGCCCTGAAGTGAAGGGGTCACGGCTCTCTGAGCAGCAGCTCTGCTCCCAGGTGAGTGCTTTTTCACCCAATTGTATGTATGTTATTCACCATGCTCTGAGGTTTCTTGGCATTTTGTTGGAAAGAGTTTTTATATTTGTCTACTATGTATATTGTGTTTGAAGTGAATTGAAAATAAAACCCATTTGCATTTGTATATGTGTCTACTATCTGCACTGTATTTGAATTGAAAATAAACCCATTTGTATATGTGTGTACTATCTGCACTGTCTTTGAACTGAATTGAAAATAAACCCATTTGTATATCTGTGTATCTACACTGTATTTGAACTGAATTGAAAATAAACCCATTTGTATATGTGTGTACTATCTGCACTGTCTTTGAACTGAATTGAAAATAAACCCATTTGTATATGTGTGTACTATCTGCAGTCTTTGAACTGAATTGAAAATAAACCCATTTGTATACGTGTGTACTATCTGCACTGTCTTTGAACTGAATTGAAAATAAACCCATTTGTATATGTGTGTACTGTCTACACTGTCTTTGAACTGAATTGAAAATAAAACCAAAGCTGCCATTGTGTTTCAGCCGTTGCAGCGTTGTGTTGCTGCGCTGTGTTGCTGCGCTGTGTTGCTGCGCTGTGTTGCTGCGCTGTGTTGCTGCGCTGTGTTGCTGCGCTGGACTACAACACGATTTGAAGATTCGCTCAAATATTCGGCTGCTTTCTCTATGGTAAGTCTGTGTTTGTTGGACGTTATTTAAAAGCAGCATTTGACCAAAACCGTTTCACCAAAAGACTCTACAGCACGATTTGAATATTCGTTTTGCACAGTGTATTTTAGTGGTGTGTGTGAATATATGTGTGTGTGTGTGTGAATAGATATGTATGTGTGAATATATGTGTGTGTGAATATTTATGTGTGTGTGTGTGAATATTTATGTGTGTGTGTGTGTGAATATATGTGTGTGTGAATATTTATATGTGTGTGTGTGAATATTTATGTGTGTGTGTGTGAATATTTATATGTGTGTGTGTGGATATGTGCGTGAATATATATGTGTGTGTGTGTGTGTGTGTGTGAATATATATGTATGTGTGTGTGTATGTGTGAGTATATATGTGTGTCTGAATATATATGTGTGTGAGAATATATATGTATGATTGCGTGAATGTGTGTGTGAATAGGAGGTTGCACGTAAGGTCACAAGGTAATAGGACTTAACGCATGCTCAAACCATCTGAAGATATCCGTCACTTCCAGTATATGTTATTAATGCAAGAAACGCGTACTTTCCTATCTGTTAAAAACCGCCAAAATGTTGAATTTGTGCTCTGAAAAAAATTGTGGAAGTTGGGGTAAGTGTGAGAGACATGTACCCAACATTAGAATTCCAAACGTGAAATGAAATGTAGGAAAAGAGAAGCGAGAATTGAAGGGACAACAGCAGCTAAAGTGCTTGGTAAACATTGGCTGTGTAGATATCGTGATTGAAAATATTGGCATTATCGTGTTTGCTCACTGCATTTCATCAACAGTGTTTTTTCTTGATTCCTTTGGTATCTAAAAATTCTCAGAAGTGATGAATCAGGCTGTAAAATTTTCTTCAGATGCATTTTCATTTTGTACGTAAAAACCCACTTGTGAACCATGGGCGATTTAAAAAAAAAAACAGCCAGATTTATCACTTCTGAAACTTTTTAGATGCCAAAGGAATCAAGAAAAAACACTAATAATGCTTTAGTGTTGATGAAATGTAGTGAGCAAACGGCCAATGTTCGCTAAGCACTATGTCTGTTGTCCCTTCAGCTCTCACTTCTATCTATCGTCATTTCTCCTCACTTTTGGAATTCTCAAGTAGGTTAAATGTCTCACATGCTCATCCTGATTTCATAATTATTTGCAGCGCAAAAATGGACATTTTCGGCGGGTTTTAACGGACCCGCTACGTTCAGATTCAGATTCAACTTTAATTGTTGTTGTCAGTGGCAGTACATCGCGTGTAATCCATTTGGTGTAGCGTAGCAACAGTACGGGTCATGGGTCGTGACCCGACTGCCGTGAAACCTCCCTGTGTGTGTGTGTGTGTGTGTGTGTGTGTGTGTGTGTGTGTGTGTGTGTGTGTGTGTGTGTGTGTGTGTGAATATTTACGTGTGTGTGTGTGAGTGAATATGTGTGTGTGTGAATATGTGCGTGTGTCTATATGTATGTGTGTGTACATGTGTGTATCTGAATATGTGTGCGAGTGAATATGAGTGTGCGATTATATGTGTGTGTGTGTGCGTGATTATGTGTGTGTGCATATGTGTGTGAGTGCATGTGAATATATGTGTGTGTGTGTGTGTGAAATAATATAATATTTCGTAGTTCAGAGCTTATTTGTTAAGTTTAATAGTGTGGTGGCTGTCAGGAAGAAGCTGTTCCTCAATGTAGATGTTACAGTTTTGAGTTTACATGTCGGATGTGACTCCTGAAGTCGGGAATTAGTCAGTCCACAAGCTGTGAGAGTCAGTCCAAAGGCCATGAGTTAATCCCAAGGCAGTGAGTCCACAGGTCATGAATAAATCGCTCACTACCCCCTCTCCTTCACTGACACCTCAAGACGCTGCCCTCCGCCTGGCTATCGGATGCACCCCCTACTGAAGCCGTCCACATCCCCTGCATGTGGACATCCCCCCCCCCTCTCATCAGTTCACGACAACCCCCGCCTGAAGCTGCCCTTGGCTGCACGACATTTACCACCCGTAGGGCAGTGTCTTGAGGTGAGGGATGAGTCTGTGTATATATAGGTGTGTGTGTGTGATTAAGTATGTGTGTGTGAGTGAGTGAGTGAGTCCGTGTGTATGAGTGTGTGTATATGAGTCTATGTGCTAGTGTGGGTCTTTGTGTGAATGTGAGTGTCATTGAGTTTGCGTGTGTGAATATGTGTGTGTGTAGGTGTGTGTCTGAATGTGTGTGAGTGAATCTGTGTTTGTGTGAATATATGTGTGTGTGTGTGAATATATGTGTGTGCGTGAATAGGGGGTTTGCACGTAAGGTCACAAGGTAATAGGACTTGACACACGGAGTCGCTCAATCCATCTGAAGACATCCATCACTTCCAGTATATGTTATTAATGCAAGAAACGCGTACTTTCCTATCTGTTAATAACCGCCAAAATGTTGAATTTGTGCTCTGAAAACAATTGTGGAAGTTGGGGTAAGTGTGAGAGACATGAACCCAACATTGGAATTCCAAACGTGAAATGAAATGAAGGTAAAGAGAAGCGAGAATGGAAGGAACAACAGCAGCTAAAGTGCTTGGTAAACATTGGCTGTGTAGATATCGTAATTTAGAATATTGGGATTATCGTGTTTGCTCACTGCATTTCATCAACAGTAAGGCATTATTCATGTTTTTTCTTGATTCCTTTGGTATCTCAAAATTCTCACAAGTGATAAATCTGGCTGTAAATTTTACTTCAGATGCGTTTTCATTTTGTACGTAAAAACCCACTTGAGAACCATGAATTATGTAAAAAATAAAAAATAAAAAAGAAAATATACAGCCAGTTTTATTCTGAAACTTTTTAGTTGCCAAAGGAATCAAGAAAAAAACACAAATAATGCTTTAGTGTTGATGAAATGCAGTGAGCAAAGGGCCAATGTTCGCTAAGCATCTCCCTGGAAGATGGAGTTGGAAACGATGGTATGTGCCTACCAGCAGTACATCGCGTGTAATCCATTTGGTGTACCGTGACCCAACTGCCGTGAAACCTCCGTGTGTGTGTGTGTGTGAATATGTGTGTGTGTGTCTGAATATTTGTGTGTGAATATGTGTGTGCATGTGAATATATATACACGTGTGTGTGTGTGTGTGTGTGTGTGTGTGTGTGTGTGTGTGTGAATATGTGCGCGTGTGTATATATATGTGTGTGTGCAAGGTTATATGTGTGTGAATATGAGTGTGAATGTGTGTGCATATGTGTGTGAGTGCATTTGAATATATATGTGTGTGTGTGTGAAATAATATGGTATTTCGTAGTTCAGAGCTTATTTGATATGTTTAATAGCTTGATGGCTGTCAGGAAGTAGCTGTTCCTCAATGTAGGTGTTACAGTTTTGAGTTTGCACAAGTCAGACGTGACTCCAGAAGTTGGGCATCAGTCAGTCCACAAGCTGTGAGAGTCAGTCCAAAGGCCATGAGTTAATCCCAAGACAGTGAGTGAGTCCACAGGTCATGAGTAAATTGCTCACTGCCCCCCTCCTCCACTGACATCCCCCACCTCAAGACACTGCCCTCCGCCTGGCTATAGGATGCACCCCCTACTGAAGATGAATGTCCAATGATTAGGAGAGAATGCTTTGAAGTTGTGGACAGAACTCTTCCAGATGTCTTCAGCAACACCAAGCATTTTTGTGCCCCCCCCCCCCTGCCCTGCCAGTACAGGCCTCAGTGACTGAGCTGCCAGCCCAAAAATCCATTCCGCCCACAAACTCCATACTAGCCCTCAGGAAACCAGTACCTTGGGCCTAACGTACGAGCTCAACAGAAATCTGAAGGGAAATGTCAAAGGTTTCGTGAAGGATGGAACATCGCCCAAGAATGTTGTCATTAATAGCGTGCTTCGTTGAATGAAGACTTCTGAGATATTCTCAGATTTTCCTTCTTAAAATTTGACCGCTGACTTTCTCTATATTAAAATTGTCTCTTTTTATCACCAGGAAATAGTCATCAAGAGGCAGTGAGCAGCAGAACACAACAAGACGCAAACAAGACACAAGTAAAAACTTAATAAATCTCATCTTTAAAATTTAAATTGTTCTTATATTTCAAGAGTCATTCACATTTTAAACTTTAATAAAACCTTTTTGTACTTTTAATGCTGTGTGTTCTTCATCCCAATAGAACCTAATATGCAGGAATGGCTGCTCTGTGGGAGAGCCACTGAGAGTGCATGGGGGGGGGGGGAGGTTGTTTGGAGATGCACTGAATGTGTGAGTGGGAGGGGAATGGCAAGGAGCAGAGTGTGGGTGGGGGGTGTGGGCTGAAGGTAGGTGAGGTGACTGAGTGAACTGCCAGCGTACAAGGCGTGAGTGACTTCACTGCCAGCCCACGAGCCGTGAGTTAGTGAACTGCCAGCCCACCAGCTGTAAGTGACTGAACTGCCAGTCCACCCTCTTCATCCTCCTCTCTTACAGTCTCACCTGTTTTGGGCAGAATTTCTGGCAGTTTCTCTCCGCCAGCCTGCCAGGTCCGAGTGATTGTACTGAGCTGCCATCCCTCAGTGACTGAGCTGCCATCCCTCAGTGACTGAGCTGCCAGCCCTCAGTGACTGTTCTGACAGCCCAAAAATCCATTTGGCCGACAAATTTCCATACTAGCCCTCTGGAGATGAGTACCTTCGGCCCACAACACTCATACTAGCGCAACAGAAAACCCCTTCCCACTGGCCAGCAATGTTGGAATTGCTGCAGAGGTGGAATATTATGTTGGGTGTCCAGCCCTCCCGTGTGAGGCCGGGACCCAACGGGTCCCACTTAGTCTAGTTATATGATAAAAATTGTCCAATTAAAGAATATAATAGAAAATCAAAATATACTAAATGTCCATGGATTACAAAGGGATTACAAAATGCTTGCAAAAAAAAGCCCTATAGAGAGATTTTATAAGAAAGAGAACTAAAGATACAGAAAATAAATATAAAAAGTACAAAAATAAATTAACTTACATCATAAGAAAAAGCAAGAAAGATTATTATAAGAAGAAATTAGATGATAACAAAAACAACATAAAAAGAATATGGAGCATACTTAATAGCATTATCAGAAATGGTCCGGGGAGAACAAATTACCCGAAGTATTTTATTGATAAGGATAAGGAAAATTACAATATGGAAGATGTAACTAATAGCTTTAATAATTTCTTTGTAAATATTGGACCAGACCTGGCTAAACAAATCCCTGATCCAGGGACATCTGGAGAAACTCCTGAGAACTTAGTGGAGAGAAATCCCTGCTCTATGTTTCTTACGGCAGTAGAAGAAAAACAACTGCTGGATATTGTCAAAACACGTAAAAATAAAAAGTCTACCGATTTCAACGACATTGACATGTCGCTAGTTAAGATGGTCATTGAGGAGATCTCCAAACCTTTAACATTCATCTGTAATTTATCTTTCCAAACCGGTACTTTTCAAATTCAAATGAAAATAGCAAAAATAATACCAATATACAAAACTGGGAACAGGCATCATTTTACAAACTATAGACCTGTTTCCTTACTCCCACAATTTTCCAAAATACTAGAAAAAATGTTCAATAATAGATTAGATAAATTTGTAGAAAAGAATAAATTAATCACTGAAAGTCAATATGGATTCAGAACAAACAGATCAACATCACTTGCAATATTAGAATCAATTGAAGACATCACAAATGCCATTGATAATAAATTATATGCAGCTTGGATATTTATTGACATAAAGAAAGCATTTGATACAATTAATCACAATATTTTATTTAAAAAATTGGAAAGGTATGGAATCAGAGGAATAGTACTGGACTGGATAAAAAGCTACTTAAGTAACAGGCAACAGTTTGTGAATCTGGGTAGTCATAATTCTACATGCTTGGACATTGTTTGTGGTGTACCACAGGGGTCAGTGCTGGGCCCAACATTATTTATCATGTACATAAATGATATTTGTAATGTGTCCAATGCCTTGAGGCTGGTTTTGTTTGCAGATGATACACATATTTTTTGTTCTGGGGAGAATTTAAAACAGCTATTGGATAAAATAATAAAAGAAATGGGTAAATTGAAAATATGGTTTGATAGGAATACAATTTCATTTAATTTGAGTAAAACTAAAATAATGTTATTTGGTAATTGCAGAATAAATAAACTAGTAAGTATAAAGATAAATGGGGTGGAAGATGAAAGAGTGCATGAAAATAAATTTCTTGGGGTTACAATTGACGATAAAATAAGCTGGAAATCACATAGAAACATAGAAATTAGGTGCAGGAGTAGGCCATTCGGCCCTTCGAGCCTGCACCGCCATTCATTATGATCATGGCTGATCATCCAACTCAGTATCCCGTACCTGCCTTCTCTCCATACCCCCTGATCCCCTTAGCCACAAGGGCCACATCTAACTCCCTCTTAAATATAGCCAATGTACTGGCCTCAACTACCCTCTGTGGCAGAGAGTTCCAGAGATTCACCACTCTCTGTGTGAAAAAAGTTCTTCTCATCTCGGTTTTAAAGGATTTCCCCCTTATCCTTAAGCTGTGACCCCTTGTCCTGGACTTCCCTAACATCGGGAACAATCTTCCTGCATCTAGCCTGTCCAACCCCTTAAGAATTTTGTAAGTTTCTATAAGATCCCCTCTCAATCTTCTAAATTCTAGAGAGTATAAACCAAGTCTATCCAGTCTTTCTTCATAAGACAGTCCTGACATCCCAGGAATCAGTCTGGTGAACCGTCTCTGCACTCCCTCTATGGCAATAATGTCCTTCCTCAGATTTGGAGACCAAAACTGTACGCAATACTCCAGGTGTGGTCTCACCAAGACCCTGTACAACTGCAGTAGAACCTCTCTGCTCCTATACTCAAATCCTTTAGCAATGAAAGCTAACATACCATTCGCTTTCTTTACTGCCTGCTGCACCTGCATGCCTACCTTCAATGACTGGTGTACCATGACACCCAGGTCTCGCTGCATCTCCCCCTTTCCCAATCGGCCACCATTTAGATAATAGTCTGCTTTCCTGTTTTTGCCACCAAAATGGATAACCTCACATTTATCCACATTATACTACATATTAAACATGTAAAATTAAAATTGTCCAAAAGTATCTCTGCATTATACAAAGCCAAGCAGGCTCTGGATTATAAATCG
Source organism: Leucoraja ocellata (assembly GCA_036785375.1). Taxonomy (NCBI): domain Eukaryota; kingdom Metazoa; phylum Chordata; class Chondrichthyes; order Rajiformes; family Rajidae; genus Leucoraja; species Leucoraja ocellata. Next base: position 361,153 of record JAWMAR010000588.1, read on the forward strand.
CTCCGCATTCTTTATTGTTCATTAATCCTGCCCTACTTAAATTATTGTGCAGAAGTCTGGGGCAATAACTATAAAAATTCGATACACTCATTAACCATGATGCAAAAAAGAGCAATTCACATTATACACAATGCCAAGTATCTGGGTCATACGAATCCATTATTTTTAGAGTCAAAATTATTAAAATTAGAAGATTTGGTTACATTCAAAACAGCTCAGATAATGTCTAGGGCCAAAAAATAAAAAGTTACCTTGAAACATTCAAAAAATATTTAACGAGCGTGTGGGGGGGTTACAATTTAAGAGGAATATTTAATTTTAAGAAACAAAGAGTCCGTACGACTATAGAAACCTTTTGTATTTCGGTTTGTGGAGTAGGAGTGTGGAACAAATTGAACGAGGAATTAAAGCAATGTACAAACATGAATCATTTTTAAATGATATATAAAAAAAATAATTTTCAAGGGGTACCGGGATGGAGGGGATGGTTGACAAGTGGGGGTTAATGTTTGTCTATTTCTTTACAATTGTTTACTTATGTTTGGTTACTTCATATATGAAGTTTGTATGTGTATAATAGTTGTATGTATATATATGTCTGTAGGTATTATGGGGAATTGCCTGGGGTAGTATTATTATTATTAATTAATTGATTTTTAAATATGGTAGAAGTGTTGGGGAAAAGGGGTGAGATTTAATAAGTTATTCTTCTTCTCACTCCTTTTCGAGCTTGTACAGACACATAGTTGGACATTGGAAATTTGCTTTTTGTTCTTTTCATTGCTTGTAAATATTGATTGTAATGTCCAATTGTTTGATAATTTCGATTTTGTTACTATTAATGTCTTTCCTTGTTCGGAATAACTAAAATAAATAAATTAATTAAATAAACTATCATCGGGGATTTTAACTTTCCCAACATAGACTGGGACTGCCAGAAATAAATGACAAATAAGTTACATAATTTACTGTAGTGTCTGTTATTATTAGTATTATTATTATTAGTATTACTAAAATAAATTAATTAATTAAATAAACTATCATTGGGGATTTTAACTTTCCCAACATAGACTGGGACTGCCAGAAATAAATGACAAATAAGTTACATAATTTACTGTAGTGTCTGTTATAACTAATGTAATAACTAGTAATAATAATACTACCCCAGACTGTCAAGGACGAAATTTGTCAAATTAATTCAGGAAAGTTTCCTCAGGCAATATTTAGAGGCCACAATGCGGGAGAGCAAAGCCTGATATTCTCTTTGGAAATTGGGACAGGCAGTTGCATGAAATGTCAGTGGATGAATGTTTTAGGACCAATGACCACAGTTCTATTAGCTTTAAATTTGTTGTGGATAAAGGGAGGGTGGGCCCACAAGTTAAAATTCTAAATTGGGACTAGTGTAACTTTGATGGTATAAGATAGGAACATTCTCAAGTTGATTGGACAATAGAAAATAGGTGCAGGAGTAGGCCATTCGGCCCTTTGGGCCAGCACCGTCATTCAATGTGATCATGGCTGATCATCCCCAATCAGTACTCTATTCCTGCCTTCTCCCCATATCCCCTGACTCCGCTAGTTTTAAGAGCCTTATCTAGGTCTCTCTTGAAAGCATTCAGAGAACCTGCCTCCACTGCCCTCTGACGCAGAGAATTCCAGAGACTCACCACTCTCTATGAGAAAAAGTGTTTCTTTGTCTCCGTTCTAAATTGCTTATTCCTTATTCTTAAACTGTGGCCCCTGGTTCTGGACTCCCCCAATATCGGGAACATATTTCCTGCCTTTAGCGTGTCCAAACCCTTAATAATTTATATGTTTCAATGAGAAGCCCTCTCATCCTTCTAAACTCCAGTATGTACAAGCCCAGCTGCTCCATTCTCTCAGCATATGGCAGTCCCGCCATCCCGTGAATTAACCTTGTAAACCTACGCTGCACTCCCACATTAGCAAGCATGTCCTTCCTCAAATTAGGGGACCAAAACTGCACACAATACTCCAGGTGTGGTCTCACTAGGACTCTGTACACCTGCAGAAGAACCTCTTTGCTCCTATATTCGATTCCTCTTGTTATAAAGGCCAATATGCCATTTGTTTTCTTCACTGCCTGCTGTATCTGCATGCTTACTTTCATAGACTGATATATAAGGACTCCCAGATCCCGTTGTACTTCCCCTTTTCCCAACTTGATGCCATTTTGATAGTAATCTGCCTTCCTGTTTTTGCTACCAAAGTGGATAACCTCACATTTATCTGCATTAAACTTCATCTGCCATGCATCTGCCCACTCCCCCAACCTGTCGAAGTCACCCTACATTTTCATAGCATCCTCCTCACAGATCAAACTGCCACCCAGCTTTGTGTCATCTGCAAATTTGCTAATGTCACTTTGAATCCCTTCCTACAAATCATTGATGTATATTGTAAATAGCTGCGGTCCCAGCACTGAGCCTTGTGGTACCCCACTAGTCACTGCCTGCCATTCTGAAAGAGACCCGTTAATCCCTGCTCTTTGTTTCTCTTTGAGTAGTTTGTTTGCAGGCAAAGGAACATCCGGAAAATGGGATGCTTTTAAAAATGTGATGGCATGAGCTCAGAGCATGCATGTTCCAATTCGAGCAAAGAGCAAGGCAGGTGGGAGTAAGGAAGCCTGCAAGATCAGAGAAATTGAGCCTCTGGTTTGGAAAAAGGAGGCATAGAACTTGCAGGCTTCTGAGACGATTCGGGAAAAACAGGATGGCAAAAAATAGGGAAATAATATTAAGGAAAATCCAGATAACTTTTATGTACATTAAGATAAAGAGGGTAAATAGAGAGTGAATAGGGTCCTCCAGAAACCAAAATGTTTATCTCTGTGTGATGCAGGAGATGGGCAAGATCCTCGATTAGGACAAGTCTGTAATATGGTCGAAGAGTAGCTGGATGTCCCAAGGTAAATGAAAGTACGTAAATCTCATGAACATGATCAGATATATCTGAGGATACCGTTGGTAGCTTGAGAAGAATTGCAGGATACCCGGCTGAGATACACGAATCATAATTCGGCATGGGTGAGCTACCGCAAGAGTGGAGGGTGGCTAATGTTGTGCCTCTATTTAAGAAGAGCTGCAAGGAAAAACCTTAGAACTATAGACCAGTAAGCCTAGCATCTGTGGTAGGTAAATTGTAGATAGCAAAGGTGGTTCCCAAAATTTACAATAGGATCTTGGTCAGCTGGGTAATTCAGTTGCGGAATGGTTAATGGAATTTAATGCAGATAAGTGCAAGGCATTGCGTTTTAGAAAGTCAACCATGGTAGCATCTTCACAGTGAATGATAAGGCCCTGGGGAGTGTTGTCGAGCAGAGGGATATTGAAAGTGCAGATGCACAGTTCCCTGAAAGTGGCCTCACAGATAGATCTTGTGGTCATGAAGCCTTTAGGCACATTAGCCTTCATCAGTCAAAGATTTGAGTATAAAAGTTGGAATGTTATGTTGACAGTTGTACAAGATGTTGGTGAGGCCAAATTTAGAAGTATTGTGTTCAGTTTTGGTCAGCCTGTTAGAGGAAGGATATCGTTAAGCTGGAAAGAATGCAAAGAAGATCAATGAGAATATTGCCAGGACATGAGGGCCTGAGCTCTTGGGGCAGCCAAGCAGGCTAGGGCTTTATTCCTTTGAGCTCAGGTGGCTAAGGAGTGATCACATGAAGTTGTAGATATTATCGTCCATATAATCTGAGCATTTGACAGCACTGGGCCTCTATTCGCCAGAGTTTAAAAAAGTTGAGGGGGGACCTCATTGAAACTTACAGAATCCTGAAAGGCATAAATAGAGTGGATGTGGAAAGGATGTTTCCACCAGTTGGAAAGGTTAGGACCAGCGGTTATAGTCACATAATTAAAGGGCACTTGTTTAGATACGAGGTGAGGAGGAACTTCTTTAGTCAGAGGGTAGTTAATCTGTGGAACTCATTGCCACAGTGGGCTGTGGAGGCTGTCAGTGGATATTTTTAAGGCAGAGATAGACAAATCCTTGATTAGAACAGGTGTCAAGGGTTATAGGGTGAAGGCAGGAACATGGAATTAGGAGGCAGAGATCAGCCATGATTGAATGGGGGAGTGGTCTCAATGGGCCAAATGGTCTCATTCTACTCGTGTAACGTGAACTTTTACCCTGAGAAGGGAAATCAGGAACAAGAGGACTTAAGTTTAATGTGAAAGGGCAAAGATTGAATAGAAATCTGAGGGCAGCATTTTCACACAGGTAAATAGTAGGTAAATAGGACAAACTGCTTGAGGAGAAGGACTGCCCCGACACGGGACATTAAAGAGGAAGAACATTAATATTTATTGCCTTCCATTACAGTGAGGAAAGTGGGAAATCCGCTGTTGTGGATGTTCATGTTAATTTTTATGTAGCTGTGTGTCTTGTTGCATTTTTGCTGTATGGTGATTTGAGTTTCACTGGACCTCAATTAGTACATGTGACAATAAACAGACCTTTGAACCTTTAAAATACTTGGACAAGTGCTTGGATAGGAAAGGATTACAGGGATATGGGCCACATACAGGCAGGTAGAACTAGCGTAGATAGGAAATCTGGTCTGTACACGCTAGTTGGGCAGACCAGAAGTAGAAAAAATGCTGGAGAAACTATAGATGAGGCTCGCACCAGGGTCTCCTCCATACCCCGTAACACTGCTCTCTTTCCCCATCCCCCCACTCGCAACAAGGGGGGAGTTCCCCTAGTCCCCACCTTTCACCCCACTAGTCGTCACACTTTCCCTTGCAACCGCAAGAGATGCTACACTTGTCGCTTTACCACCCCCCTCGACTCCATTCCACAGACTTGCTAGTCTCAGTGTGAAAATGTGTTTCTTCACCTCCATTCTAATGGCTTACCTCTTATTGTTATTGGCCCTTGGTTCTGGATTCCTCCAACATCGGGAACATGTTCCTGCCTCCTGCCTAATGTGTGCAGTTTTGGTCCCCTAATTTGAGGAAGGACATTCCTGCTATTGAGGGAGTGTAGTGTCGGTTTACAAGGTTAATTCCCGGGATGCAGGACTGTCACATGCTGAGAGAATGGAGCAGCTGGGCTTGTACACACTGGAGTTTAGAAGGATGAGAGGGCATCTCATTGAAACATATATGATTGTTAACGGTTTGGACACGCTACAGGCAGGAAACATGTTACCAATGTTGGGGAAGTCCAGAACGATGTTGGGGGAGACCAAGGGCCACAGTTTAAGAATATTAAGAATATTAAGGCATTTAGAACGGAGACGAGGAAACATTCTTTCTCACAGAGAGTTGTGAGTCTGTGGAATTCTCTGCCTCGGAGGGCAGTGGAGGCCGGTTCTCTGGAGGCTTTCAAGAGAGAGCTAGATAGGGCTCTTAAAAATAGCGGTGTCAGGGGATATGGGGAGCAGGCAGGATCAGGGTACTGATTATGGATGATCAGCTATGATCACATTGAATGGCGGTGCTGGCTCGAAGGGCCGAATGGCCTCCTGCATCTATTGTCTTTTCTATAGAACAACCAGGTCTAGAGGTGAGATTTTAATGAGTAAGGCAAGACAAAACATACACCCCCTTCCAGTTCCAACCCCCTCCATGTCTCGACGGCGTGACGTAGCGGGGGGAGGATCTACTTGACGGCGTGACGTGTGGGGGGTGGGGAGAGTCTACCTGACGGCGTGACGTAGCGGGGGGAGGGTCTACTTGACGGCGTGACGTGTGGGGGGTGAGGAGAGTCTACCTGACGGCGTGACGTAGCGGGGGGCGGGGAGAGTCTACCTGACGGCGTGACGTAGCGGGGGGAGGGTCTACTTGACGGCGTGACGTGTGGGGGGTGAGGCGTTTACCTGACGGCGTGACGTAATGGGGGGCGGGGAGAGTCTACCTGACGGCGTGACGTAGCGGGGGGAGGATCTACTTGACGGCGTGACGTGTGGGGGGTGGGGAGAGTCTACCTGACGGCGTGACGTAGCGGGGGGAGGATCTACTTGACGGCGTGACGTTGTGGGGAGTGTGGCGTTTACCTGACGGCGTGACGTAATGGGGGGCGGGGAGAGTCTACCTGACGGCGTGACGTAGCGGGGGGAGGGTCTACTTGACGGCGTGACGTGTGGGGGGGCGGGGTGAGTCTACCTGACGGCGTGACGTAGCGGGGGGAGGGTCTACTTGACGGCGTGACGTTGTGGGGAGTGAGGCGTTTACCTGACGGCGTGACGTAATGGGGGGCGGGGAGAGTCTACCTGACGGCGTGACGTGACTAAGGGGGGGGAGGGTCTACTTGACGGCGTGACGTAGCGTGAGGAGGGTCTAACAGACGGGCGACGTGAGGAGCGGTCAACTTGACGGCGTGACGTAGCGGGGGGAGGGTCTACCTGACGGCGTGACGTTGCGGGGGGTGGGGAGGGTCTACCTGACGGCGTGACGTTGCGGAGGGCGGGGAGAGTCTACCTGACGGTGTGACGTAGCGAGCTAGCGTCTAACAGATGGTGTGACGTGAGGAGCGGTCAACCTGACGGCGTGACGTGTGGGGGGTGGTGAGTCTACCTGACGGCGTGACGTGTGGGGGGAGGGTCTACTTGACCGCGTGATGTAGCGGGGGGTGGGGAGTTTACCTGACGGCGTGACGTAGCGGGCTAGCGTCTAACAGATGGTGTGACGTGAGGAGCGGTCAACCTGACGGCGTGACGTAATGCGGGACTCGCAGTCCACCCGACGGCGTGACGTAATGGGAGGGAGGGTCTACCAGACGGCGTGACGTGTGGGGAATCCCACGGGGCTGGTTGACGCGTGACGTTCAGGGGAATCCCGTGGAGAGACCAGGGCCGGGGCTGAAGGCGGAGTCTGGGACCGAATGTCCATCAAAGAGCGGGGCTCTGTTCCCGGGGAGGGTCTCCGTTCCTCACAGACAGCGGGGGGAGTGAGGAGAGGGGGCAGTTCCAGCAGCCGAGTGTCCACAGGGTCCCAGTGTCCACCAGTGTGTTTTATTGCGGTGTTACAGCTCCAGCAGCCGAGTGTCCACAGGGTCCCAGTGTCCACCAGTGTGTTTTATTGCGGTGTTACAGCTCCACCAGCCTCGTGTCCACAGGGTCCCAGTGTCCAAAGATCATAGAGCGGAGCTTCTCATCAGACATTGGACAATTTAAGGTTACACAGAAAAGCTGGAGAAACTCAGCGGGTGCAGCAGCATCTATTGAGCGAAGGAAATAGGCAACGTTTCGGGCCGAAACCCTTCTTCTGCTTCTGCTTCCATCTGCTTCCTTGGACAATTTAAACCTTTAGTATCTTACCACTTTGGACCCGTTTTCTCACTGTAGTTTTGTTTCTATTTTCACTTTTATCACTGTAATGACCTCACCGGGTTTCTCAGGACACGATCCCCTGCTGGTCGATAGACATAGAAACATAGAAACATAGAAATTAGGTGCAGGAGTAGGCCATTCGGCCCTTCGAGCCTGCACCGCCATTTAATATGATCATGGCTGATCATCCATCTCAGCACAAGGGCCACATCTACTTCCCTCTTAAATATAGCCAATGAACTGGCCTCAACTACCCTCTGCGGCAGAGAGTTCCAGAGATTCACCACTCTCTGTGTGAAAAAGGTTCTTCTCATCTCGGTTTTAAAGGATTCCCCCTTATCCTTAAGCTGTGACCCCTTGTCCTGGACTTCCCTAACATCGGAAACAATCTTCCTGCATCTAGCCTGTCCAACCCCCTAAGAATTTTGTAACTTTCCACAAGATCCCCTCTCAATCTCCTAATGAGATGAGATGCGAATGTGTCTCGACCATCCTGCCGGCTTTGCATTGCTCTTTTTTTTGTTGCATTTTTGCATTGCAATTGCATTGCATTCGGCATGCGGCCGGGATGGTCTGTTGCCCTTGCGGATCCAACCGCCCTGACCCACAGCCGGGGTGCCCTTGACCCCCAGCAGAAGCCGCCGTGGACCATGCTTGCGCACCTTCCGGTAGAAAGTGAGCGCGCTCTCTCCCTTTTTGCCTGTGGGATTACGAGTTTCGTCCCTGAACGTGGCCTCACAGGTTGATAAAGTGGTCAAGAAGGCTTTTGGCACATTAGCCTTCATCGGTCGGGCTTTTGTGTAGGGTTCGGAGTGGAGAGGGTTACAGAGAAAGTGAGGGGTGTTGGGGTCAGGGGTGGGGGGAGGGTTACAGAGTCGGGGAGAGGGGGTGTAGGGGCCGGATAAGTTTGACAACTGGTACAAGTGTCAATCTAACTGCTAATTCTCGAGATGGTACAGAAACAGTTGTTACTCACTGCATTCATCCCCACAGACAGCTGAGGAGGGGAGAACAATCGGAAGGAGTTTAGTTAATAACAAGTGATTCAAGGATCTAAACCCTCCCTCCCTCCCGCAGTGTGGAGCTCTCTCCTCACCGCTCCTCCCCTCCCACTCTCCCTCGCTCCCTCCCTCCTCACCGCTCCTCCCTCCCACTCTCTCTCCCTCCCTCCCTCCTCACCGCTCCTCCCTTCCTCTCTCTTCCTCCCTCCCTCCTCACCGGTCCTCCCCTCCCACCTCTCCCTCGCTCCCTCCCTCCTCACCGCTCCTCCCTCACACTCTCTCTCCTCCCACCCTCCTCACTGCTCCTCCCTCCCACTCTATCTCCCTCCCTCCCTCCTCACCGCTCTCCCTCCCACTCTCCCTCGCTCCCTCCCTCCTCACCGCTCCTCCCTCCCACTCTCTCTCCTTCCCTCCCTCCTCACTGCTCCTCCCTCCCACTCTCTCTCCCTCCCTCCCTCCTCACCGCTCCTCCCTCCATCTCCCTCGCCCCCTCCCCCTCACCGCTCCTCCCTCCCACTCTCCCCTCCTCTCACCGCTCCTCCCTCCTCACCGCTTCCTCCCTCCCTCCCTCCTCACCGCTCCTCCTCCCACTCTCTCTCCCTCCCTCCCTCCTCACCGCTCCTCCCTCCCACTCTCCCTCGCTCCCTCCCTCCTCACGCTCCTCCCTCCCACTCTCTCTCCCTCCCTCCCTCCTCACCGCTCCTCCCTCCTCACCGCTCCTCCCTCCCTCCCTCCCTCCTCACCGCTCCTCCCTCCCACTCTCCATCCCTCCCTCCTCACCGCTCCTCCCTCCCACTCTCTCTTCCTCCCTCCCTCCTCACCGCTCCTCCCTCCCACTCTCTCTCCCCTCCTCCCTCCTCACCGCTCCTCCCTCCCACTCTCCCTCCCTCCCTCACTCCCTCCTCACCGCTCCTCCCTCCGCTCTCCCTCTCCCCCTCCCTCCTCACCGCTCCTCCCTCCCACTCTCCCTCCCTCCTCACCGCTCCTCCCTCCTCACCGCTTCTCCCTCACTCCCTCCTCACCGCTCCTCCCTCCACTCTCCCTCGCTCCCTCCCTCCTCACCGCTCCTCCCTCCCACTCTCTCTCCCTCCCTCCCTCCTCACCGCCCCTCCCCTCCCTCTCTCCCTCCCTCCTCCTCACCGCTCCTCCCTCCCACTCTCCCTCGCTCCCTCCCTCCTCACCGCTCCTCCCTCCCACTCTCTCTCCCTCCCTCCCTCCTCACCGCTCCTCCCTCCCACTCTCTCTCCCTCCCTCCCTCCTCACCGCTCCTCCCTCCCTCTCTCCCGCCCGCAGTGCGCCGCTCACTCCTCACTACAAGATGAAAGGAATACGGAAGATTGGGAAATATTTAGCTTCTGACCTGATTTTAATTTAACTTGGAGAAAGGCATGTAACATATCCAGGGATTCATAATCTGTGGAGATAGAATGTACTAAATTCCAATCTTTAATCCAATTTACTTCATCTCCCCGTCTAATATCAGGTAACTCAGCTGAACCGTCCTCTCACCAACTATAGAACAGTCCTGACCTCACATCTACCCCATTGGGGACCCTCGGACTATCTTTAATCGGACTTTACCTTGCACTAAACGTTATTCCCTTCATCCTGTATCTGTACACTGCGGACGATTGTAATCATATACAGTCTTTCTGCTGACTGGTTAGCACGTAACAAAAAAGCTTCTCACTGTACCTCGGTACATGTGACAATAAACTAAACTAACTTATGTTGAACTTAACTGAACTAAACTCAATGAATGAAAATTAAACTAAATTAAATTAATCTAAATTAAAATAAACTAAATTAAACTAAACTGAACTAAATTAATCTAAATTACACGAAACTAAATTATGTAACCTAAGTTAAATTAAATTACGTTAAGTTAAATTAAATTAAAGAAAACTAAACTCATTTCCCTCTCCCTGACTCTCAGTCTCGACCCGAAACATCACCCATTCCCTGTCTCCAGAGATGCTGCCTGACCCGCTGAGTTACTCCAGCACTTTGTGTCGAAACAAAACTAAATATCACAAGTGATCAAACATGTCGGAACAGCCCTTCAGCCCACAATGTCTGACCCGAACATGATGCCAAATTACACTAATCTCCTTTGCCTGCAGGTCATCCATATCCCTCCATTCACTGTATATTGATCTGCCTATCCAAAAGCGTCTTAAACACTACTATCGTATCTTCATTCACCACCATCATCAGCACGTTCCAGGGACCCATCACCCTCTGTGTAAAACACACTTGCCCTGCAAAAGGGCATGTTTTCTCGCTGTATCTCTATATGGCTCTAGGCTGGTTTACACTAAAAGATACACACAGTGCTGGAGTAACTGGAGGAATCGGTTTTCACACCTTACTCTTTCATATCTCTAAGGAAGACAAAAATGCTGGCGAAACTCAGCGGGTGAGGCAACATCTATGGAGAGAAGGAATAGGCGATGTTTTGGGTTGAGATCCTTCTTCAGACGAATGTGGGGGTGGGGGGGCAGGAAAGAGAAAGGAAGAGGTCAAGACAGTGGGCTGGGAAGGGGAGGGGAAGGAGGGGCGAAAGCTAGGACGACCTGAAATTGAAGAAGTCAATGTTCATACCGCTGGGATGTAAACTGCCCAAGCAAAATATGAGGTGTTGTTCCTCCAATTTGCGCTGGGCCTCACTCTGACAATGTAGTGCCCAGGACAGAAAGGTTGGATTCGGAATGGGTGGGGGAGTTGAAGTGCTGAGCCACTGGGAGATCAGGTTGGTTATTGGGAACTGAGCGGAAGTGTTGGGCGAAGCGATCGCCAAGCCTACGCTTGGTCTCACCGATGTAGGGCAGCTGACACCCAAAGCAGCAGATGTAATAGATGAGGTTGGAGGAGGTGCAGATAAACCTCTGCCACACCTGGAAAGACTGCTTGGGTTCTTGGATGGAGTCGAGGGGGGAGGTGCAGCATTCCCTGCGGTTGCAAGGGAAAGTACCAGGGAAGGGGTGGTTTGGGTGGGAAGGGACGAATTGACCAGGGAGTTATGGAGGGAGAGGTTTCTGCAGAAAGCCGAAAAGGGAGGAGATGGGAAGTTGTGGCCAGTAGTGGATTCTTGTTGGAGGTGGCGAAAATGTTGAGAATAATCTGTTGTAATGCTGGTAGGGTGGAAGGTGAGGACAAGGGGGATTCTGTCCTTCTTACGAGTGGGGTAGAAGGGGGGAGGGGTTGGTAGTGAGAGTGGAGCTAGGAGATATAGAGGAGTGGCTTGCACCCAGATGGAAGTGGTATGAAACCACTTGAATTTGGCGGCCTTGCACCCTGCTTGAAGTGGTCTGAAACTGCGTTTGAATTTGGTGGCCTTGCACCCTAATTAAAATGGTAAGAACCGAAACTGCATTTGAATGTGGTGGCCTTGCACCCTAATTAAAATGGTAAGAAACTGCACTTGAGTTTGGTGGACTTGCACCCTAATTAAAATGGTAAGAAACTGCACTTGAATTTGGTGGACTTGCACCCTGCATGAAATGGTATGAAACTGGGTGAAACAGTGAGAGTTTAAGACACCCCTGTTCCTTTTTAGAGTGAATAACAAGGCTGGCAGTACTAGGAAGATCCGGTTGACACGAGACAGAGTATTTAATGGGGAAACGGGAAAGAGTGCGTATACTGGGAGGGGGGGGAACAGGTGGGGCGGTGAGGGGGGAGGGAAGAGTTGGCATGGGTGGGTGGGAGGGGTTGGCGTGGGGGGGATATGGGGTGACGCGGGGAGGAGGCAGTGACAGGGGTGGTGTTGTGTGGGAGGGGCGTGTAGTGTGGGGGGATGGGGCAGTGTAGGGGGGAGGAAGCGGGGGGGGGGGGTGTGTTAGGGGATGTGGGTTGCTGTGGGGAGGAAAGGGTGGGAGGAGGTGGTGTTGGGAGCAGGGGGTGGGTGGGGGTGGTGCGTGTGCGCGGTTGTGGTGGGGGTTTGCAGGGTGTGTGGTGGTGTGGGGGGTTTAGGTGTGTGGGGAGTTAGTAGTGAAGGGTTAGGGTGGTGTGGGGGGGCTAGGAGTGTGGGTTTGGGGTGGGGGTGGGGAAGTGGTGTGGGGTGTGGCGGGAGGAGGTGCTGGCATGGGCGGTGTGGGGGGTTGTGGTGGTGTGGGGGAGGGGTGGAGTGTGGGGAGGAGGTGGAGTGTGGTAGGGGTTGGGTTTGGGGGGGTGGTGTGGGGGGTTGGGGTGGGGTGGGGGGTACAGGGTGGTGTGGGGGAGGTGGTGGAGTGTGGGGGAGGGGGTGGTGTGGGGGAGGGGGTGGAGTGTGGGGGGGTGGTGTGTGGGGGGTGGTGTGTGTGGGGGGTGGTCTGTGGGGTGGGGTGGTGCGTGTGGTGTGTGTGGGTGGGGTGGTGTGTGGGGTGGTGTGTGGGGGATGGGGTGGTGTGTGGGGGGTACAGGGTGTGTGTGGGGGGTGGTGTGGGGGTACAGAGTGGTGTGTGGGGGGTGGTGTGTGGAGGGTACAGGGTGGTGTGTGGGGGGTGGTGTGTGGGGGGTACAGGGTGGTGTGTGGGGGGGTGTGGGGGTGGGGTGGTGTGTGGGGGGTACAGGGTGTGTGTGGGGGGTAAAGGGTGTGTGTGGGGTACAGGGTGTGTGTGTGGGGTACAGGGTGTGTGTGTGTGGGGGGTACAGGGTGTGTGTGTGGGGTACAGGTGTGTGTGTGTGGGGGGTACAGGGTGTGGGGGGTACAGGGTGTGTGTGGGGGGTACAGGGTGGTGTGGGGGTACAGGTGTGTGTGTGGGGTAAAGGGTGTGTGTGGGGGTACAGGGTGTGTGTGTGGGTACAGGGTGTGTGTGTGTGGGGGTACAGGGTGTGTGTGGGGGGTACAGGGTGTGTGTGTGGGGTACAGGGTGTGTGTGGTGGGGGTACAGGGTGTGGGGGTACAGGGTGTGTGTGGGGGTACAGGGTGTGTGTGGGGGGTACAGGGTGGTGTGGGGGGGTACAGGGGTGTGTGGGGGTACAGGGTGTGTGTGTGTGGGGGTACAGGGTGTGTGTGGGGGGTACAGGGTGTGTGTGGGGGTACAGGGTGTGGGGGTACAGGTGGTGTGGGGGGTACAGGGTGTGTGTGGGGGGTACAGGGTGTGGGGGGTACAGGGTGTGTGTGGGGGGTACAGGGTGTGTGTGGGGGGTACAGGGGGTGGGGGTACAGGGGTGTGGGGGGTACAGGGTGGTGTGGGGGGTACAGGGTGTGTGTGGGGGGTACAGGGTGTGGGGTACAGGGTGTGTGTGGGGGGTACAGGGTGTGTGTGGGGGGTACAGGGTGGTGTGTGGGGGGTACAGGGTGTGGGGGTACAGGGTGTGTGGGGGTACAGGGTTGTGGGGGGTACAGTGTGTGTGTGGGGGGTACAGGGTGTGTGGGGTACAGGGTGGTGTGGGGGTACAGGGTGTGTGTGGGGGTACAGGGTGTGTGGGGGGTACAGGGTGTGTGGGGGTACAGGGTGTGTGTGGGGGTACAGTGTGTGTGGGGGGTACAGGGTGGTGTGGGGGGTACAGGGTGTGTGGGGGTACAGGGTGGTGTGGGGGTACAGGTGTGTTGTGGGGGTACAGGGTGGTGCGGGGGGTACAGGGAGTGTGTGGGGGGTACAGGGCGTGTGTGGGGGTACAGGGTGGTGTGTGGGGGTACAGGGTGTGTGTGGGGGGTACAGGGTGTGTGGGGGGTACAGGGTGTGTGGGGGTACAGGGTGTGTGGGGGTACAGGGTGGTGTGGGGGTACAGGGTGGTGTGTGGGGGTACAGGTGTGTGTGGGGGGTACAGGGTGTGGGGTACAGGGTGTGGGGGTACATGGTGTGGGGGGTACAGGGTGGTGTGTGTGGGGGTACAGGGTGTGTGTGGGGGTACAGGGTGTGTGTGGGGTACAGGGTGGGTGGGGGGTACAGGGTGTGGGGGGTACAGGGTGTGGGGGGTTACAGGGTGTGTGTGGGGGTAGGGTGTGGGGGGTACAGGGTGTGTGTGGGGGTACAGGGTGGTGTGGGGGGTACAGGGTGTGGGGGGTACAGGGTGTGTGTGGGGGTACAGGGTGTGGGGGTACAGGGTGTGTGTGGGGGGTACAGGTGTGGGGGTACAGGGTGTGGGGGGGTGTGGGGGGTACAGGGTGTGTGGGGGGTACAGGGTGTGTGTGGGGGGTACAGGGTGTGTGGGGGTACAGGGTGTGTGGGGGTACTGGGTGTGGGGGTACAGGGTGTGTGGGGGGTACAGGGTGTGGGGGGTACAGGGTGTGGGGGGTACAGGGGTGTGGGGGTACAGGGTTGGGTGGTACAGGTGTGTGGGGGTACAGGGTGGTGTGGGGGGTACTGGGGTGGTGTGGGGGTACAGGGTGTTGTGTGGGGTACAGGGTGTGTGGGGGGTAAGGGTGTGGGGGGTACAGGGTGGTGGGGGGGGTACATGGTGTGTGGGGGTACAGGGTGTGGGGGTAAAGGGTGGTGTGGGGGGTACAGGGTGTGTGTGGGGGGTACAGGGTGTGTGGGGGGTACAGGTGTGTGTGGGGGTACAGGGTGTGGGGGTACGGGGTGGGGGGTACAGGTGGTGTGGGGGGTACAGGGTGTGGGGGTACAGGGTGGTGTGGGGGTACAGGGTGTGGGGGGTACAGGGTGTGGGGGGGGGGTACAGGGTGGTGTGGGGGGTACAGGGTGTGTGGGGGGTACAGGTGGTGTGGGGGGTACAGGGTGGTGGGTACAGGGTGTGGGGGTTGTACAGGGTGTGGGGGTACAGGGTGTGTGTGGGGGGCAGGGTGTGGGGGGTACAGGGTGTGGGGGTAGGGGTGGTGGGGGGTACAGGGTGTGTGTGGGGGGTACAGGGTGTGTGTGGGGGTACAGGGTGTGTGTGGGGGGTACAGGGTGTGTGTGTGGGGGTACAGGGTGTGTGTGGGGGTTACAGGGTGTGTGTGGGGGTACAGGTGTGTGTGGGTCAGGTGTGGGGGGTACAGGGTGTGTGTGGGGGGTACAGGGTGTGTGTGGGGGGTACAGGGTGTGTGGGGGGTACAGGGTTGTGTGGGGGTACAGGGTGTGGGGGGTACAGGGTGTGTGTGGGGGTACAGGGTGGTGTGTGGGGGTACAGGGTGTGTGTGGGGGGTACAGGTGTGTGGGGGGTACAGGGTGTGTGTGGGGGGTACAGGGTGTGTGTGGGGGGTACAGGGTGGTGTGGGGGTACAGGGTGGTGTGGGGGGTACAGGGTGTGTGTGGGGGGTACAGGGTGGTGTGGGGGGTACAGGGTGTGTTGTGGGGGGTACAGGGTGTGTGTGGGGGTACAGGTGTGTGTGGGGTACAGGGTGTGTGGGGGGTACAGTGTGTGTGTGGGGGTACAGGGTGTGTGTGGGGGGTACAGGGTGGTGTGGGGGGTACAGGGTGTGTGGGGGGTACAGGGGTGTGTGGGGGTACAGGGTGTGTGTGGGGGGTACAGGGTGGTGTGGGGGGTACAGGGTGTGTGTGGGGGGTACAGGGTGTGTGTGGGGGGTTACAGGGTGTGTGGGGGGTACAGGGTGTGTGTGGGGGTACAGGGTGTGTGTGGGGGGTACAGGGTGTGTGGGGGGTACAGGGTGTGTGTGGGGGGTACAGGGTGTGTGTGGGGGGTACAGGGTGGTGTGGGGGGGTAAGGGTGGTGTGTGGGGGGTACAGGGTGTGTGTGGGGGGTACAGGGTGTGGGGGGTACAGGGTGTGGGGGGTACAGGGTGGTGTGGGGGGTACAGGGTGTGTGTGGGGGGTACAGGGTGTGGGGGTACAGGGTGGTGTGTGTGGGGGGTACAGGGTGTGTGTGGGGGGTACAGGGTGTGGGGGTACAGGGTGTGTGTGGGGGGTACAGGGTGGTGTGGGGGTACAGGGTGTGGGGGGTACAGGGTGTGTGTGGGGGTACAGGGTGGTGTGTGGGGGTACAGGGTGTGGGGGGTACAGGGTGGTGTGGGGGGTACAGGGTGTGTGTGGGGGGTACAGGGTTGTGTGTGTGGGGTACAGGGTTGTGTGTGTGGGGTACAGGGTGTGTGTGGGGGGTACAGGGTGTTGTGGGGGGTACAGGGTTGTGTGTGTGGGGTACAGGGTGTGTGTGGGGGGTACAGGGTGTGGGGGTACAGGGTGTGTGTGGGGGTACAGGGTGGTGTGGGGGGTACAGGGTGTGGGGGGTACAGGGTGTGTGTGGGGGTACAGGTGTGTGTGGGGGGTACAGGGTGTGTGTGGGGGTACAGGGTGTGGGGGGTACAGGTGTGTGGGGGGTACAGGGTGGTGTGGGGGTACAGGGTGTGGGGGTACAGGGTGTGTGTGGGGGTACAGGTGTGTGGGGGGTACAGGGTGGTGTGGGGGGTACAGGGTGTGTGGGGTACAGGGTGTGTGTGGGGGGTACAGGGTGGTGTGTGTGGGGGTACAGGGTGGTGTGGTGGGGGGTACATGGTGTGGGGGGTACAGGGTGGTGTGGGGGTTACAGGGTGTGTGTGGGGGTACAGGGTGGTGTGTGTGGGGTACAGGGTGGTGTGTGTGGGGGGTACAGGGTGTGGGGGGTACAGGGTGATGTGTGTGGGGGTACAGGGTGGTGTGTGTGGGGGGTACAGGTGGTGTGTGTGGGGGTACAGGGTGGTGTGTGTGGGGGGTACAGGGTGTGTGTGTGGGGGTACAGGGTGTGGGGGGTACAGGGTGGTTGTGTGGGGGGTACAGGGTGGTGTGGGGGGTACAGGGTGGGGGGTACAGGGTGTGGGGGGTACAGGGTGTGGGGGGTACAGGGTGGTGTGGGGGGTACAGGGTGGTGTGTGGGGGGGTACAGGGTGTGTGTGGGGGGTACAGGGTGTGTGTGGGGGGTACAGGGTGTATGTGGGGGGTACAGGGTGTGGGGGGTACAGGGTGTGGGGGTACAGGGTGGTGTGTGTGGGGGGTACAGGGTGTGTGGGGGGTTACAGGGTGTGGGGGGTACAGGGTGGTGTGTGTGGGGGTACAGGGTGGTGTGGGGGGTACAGGGTGTGTGGGGGGTACAGGGTGTATGTGGGGGGTACAGGGTGTGTGGGGGGTACAGGGTGTGGGGGGTACAGGGTGGTGTGTGTGGGGGGTACAGGGTGTGTGGGGGTACAGGGGTGTGGGGGGTACAGGGTGGTGTGTGTGGGGGGTACAGGGTGGTGTGGGGGTACAGGGTGGTGTGTGTGGGGGGTACAGGTGTGGGGGGTACAGGGTGTGTGTGGGGGGTACAGGGTGGTGTGTGTGGGGGTACAGGGTGGTGTGGGGGGTACAGGGTGGTGTGGGGGTACAGGGTGTGTGTGGGGGTACAGGGTGTGTGTGTGGGGGGTACAGGGTGTGTGTGGGGGGTACAGGGTGTGGGGGTACAGGGTGGTGTGTGTGGGGGGTACAGGGTGGTGTGGGGGTACAGGGTGTGGGGGGTACAGGGTGTGGGGGGTACAGGGTGTGGGGGGTACAGGGTGGTGTGGGGGGTACAGGGTGGTGTGTGGGGGTACAGGGTGTGTGTGGGGGGTACAGGGTGTGTGGGGGTACAGGGTGTATGTGGGGGTACAGGGTGTGGGGGGTACAGGGTGTGGGGGGTACAGGGTGGTGTGTGTGGGGGGTACAGGGTGTGTGGGGGGTACAGGGTGTGGGGGGTACAGGGTGGTGTGTGTGGGGGGTACAGGGTGGTGTGGGGGTACAGGGTGTGTGGGGGTACAGGGTGTATGTGGGGGGTACAGGGTGTGTGGGGGGTACAGGGTGTGGGGGGTACAGGGTGGTGTGTGTGGGGGGTACAGGGTGTGTGGGGGGTACAGGGTGTGGGGGGTACAGGGTGGTGTGTGTGGGGGGTACAGGGTGGTGTGGGGGGTACAGGGTGGTGTGTGTGGGGGTACAGGGTGTGGGGGGTACAGGGTGTGTGTGGGGGGTACAGGGTGGTGTGTGTGGGGTACAGGGTGGTGTGGGGGGTACAGGGTGGTGTGGGGGGTACAGGGTGTGTGTGGGGGGTACAGGGTGGTGTGTGTGGGGGGTACAGGGTGTGTGTGGGGGGTACAGGGTGTGTATGGGGGGTACAGGGTGGTGTGTGTGGGGGTACAGGGTGGTGTGTGTGGGGGTACAGGGTGTGTGTGTGGGGGGTACAGGGTGATGTGTGTGGGGGGTACAGGGTGGTGGTGGTCTGTGGGGGGTGGTCTGTGGGGGGTGGTTAGGGTGGTGCGTGTGGTGTGGGGAGTGAGGTGGTGTAGGGCATAGGGGGTGAGGTGGGGGCGGTGTGGTGTCGTGGGGCGAGGAAGGGGTGGTTGTGGGGGGTTGGGAGGGGGTTGTGGGGGGAGGGGTTGTATGGGGGGGAGGGGTTGTGTGGGTTTAGGAGGCGGTGGTGTGGGGATGTGGGGTGGTATAGAAACATTGAAACATAGAAAATAGGTGCAGGAGTAGGCCATTCTGGCCCTTCGAGCCTGCTCTGCCATTCAATATGATCATGGCTGATCATCCAACTCAGTATCCGTACCTGCCTTCTCTCCATACCCCCTGATCCCTTTAGCCACAAGGGCCACATCTAACTCCCTCTTAAATATAGCCAATGAACTGGCCTCAACAACCTTCTGTGGCAGAGAATTCCACAGATTCACCACTCTCTGTGTGAAAAAAGTTCTCCTCATCTCGGTTTTAAGGATTTCCCCTCTATCCATAAGCTGTGACCCATTGTCCTGGACTTCCCCAACATCGGGAACAATCTTCCTGCATCTAGGCTGTCCAATCCCTTAAGAATTTTGTACGTTTCTATAAGATCCCCCTATAAGATCAGCGGCCACGGGCAGCGGAACCATACAGCACCTCCCAACTCCACACAGCGGCTTTCCCGATTCCACACTGCGGCTTTCCCAACTCCACACAGCGGCTTTCCCGACTCCACACTGCGACTTTCCCAACTCCACACAGCGGCTTTCCCGATTCCACACAGCAGCTTTCCCAACTCCACAACACGGCTTTCCCGATTCCACACTGCAGCTTTCCCGATTCCACACTGCAGCTTTCCCGATTCCACACTGCGGCTTTCCCAACTCCACACAGCGGCTTTCCGATTCCACACTGCAGCTTTCCCGATTCCACACAGCGGCTTTCCCGATTCCACACAGCGGCTTTCCCGATTCCACACAGCGGCTTTCCCAACTCCACACAGCGGCTTTCCCAACTCCACACTGCAGCTTTCCCAACTCCACACTGCAGCTTTCCCGATTCCACACTGCGGCTTTCCCGATTCCACACAGCGGCTTTCCCGATTCCACACAGCGGCTTTCCCAACTCCACACAGCGGCTTTCCCGACTCCACACAGCAGCTTTCCCAACTCCACACTGCAGCTTTCCCGATTCCACACTGCGGCTTTCCCAACTCCACACAGCGGCTTTCCCAACTCCACACAGCGGCTTTCCCAACTCCACACTGCAGCTTTCCCGATTCCACACAGCGGCTTTCCCAACTCCACACAGCGGCTTTCCCGATTCCACACAGCGGCTTTCCAACTCCACACTGCGGCTTTCCCAACTCCACACTGCAGCTTTCCCAACTCCACACTGCAGCTTTCCCAACTCCACACTGCAGCTTTCCGATTCCACACAGCGGCTTCCCAACTCCACACAGCGGCTTTCCCGACTCCACACAGCGGCTTTCCCAACTCCACACTGCAGCTTTCCCGATTCCACACAGCGGCTTTCCCAACTCCACACAGCGGCTTTCCCAACTCCACACAGCGGCTTTCCCGATTCCACACAGCGGCTTTCCCGACTCCACACAGCGGCTTTCCCAACTCCACACTGCAGCTTTCCCAACTCCACACAGCGGCTTTCCCGATTCCACACTGCGACTTTCCCGATTCCACACTGCAGCTTTCCCAACTCCACACTGCAGCTTTCCCAATTCCACACAGCGGCTTCCCGATTCCACACAGCGGCTTTCCCGATTCCACACAGCGACTTTCCCGACTCCACTCTTGCCGACTCAATCAGCACTTGTGGACCCAGCCCCGCCTCCGGGATTTTATTCTCCCGTGGGTGCCGGAAGGGGCTTGTGGGGGTAGGTGGTGTGGTGGTGTGTTGTTTGGGAGGGGGTGGTGTGGTGGGGTTATGTTGGTGGTGTGGTGTGTAGGGGTGGGATGGGGTGGGGTGGTATGGAGGGAGTGGGGTGCGGGGTGGTGTGGGTGGGTGTGGTGGTATGGAGGTGGTTTGGGGGAGGATGGTGTTGGGGACGGGGCAGGGGTGGAGTGGGGGGATGGGGACAGGGGGCGGGGTGAGCGGCAGGGGGCGGAGGGAGCGGAGGGTGGTGGTGTGAGGGAGGTGATGGGGTTGGGGTGGTGGAGGTTGTGGGTGGTGTGGGGTGCGAGGGGGGATTTGGGGGGTGTGGTCTGGGGTGGGGGGTTGGGGTGATGTGGGGGATTGGGTTGTGTGGTGATAGTGTGTGGGCAGGGTGTGTGGGCGAGGGGAATGGGGCTGTGTGAGCGGGGTGGTTGTGGGGGCTGATCTACCTCTTGCACTCCTCCTCTGTCAGCAGCCAGGGGGCTGGAAGTGGTAGAGCATCCATCACTCGGCTGTGTGAGCAGACAAGGCCCGCGGGACCCAGTCCGTGACAGAGCGATGATGGTGGAGACAAGGGCAGGAACCCAGACAACACAAGGACAGCGATACCCAGTCTGGACAGACACGGCCCACGGTACTCACTGGGCACCAACTCTGACAGGTGACCACACCATGGGGTGACACTGGGCACTGACACTGAATGACCACCACATGGGGTGACACTGGGCACTGACACTGAATGACCACCACATGGGGTGACACTGACACTGAATGACCACCACATGGGGTGACACTGGGCACTGACACTGAATGACCACCACATGGGGTGACACTGGGCACTGACACTGAATGACCACCACATGGGGTGACATTGGACACTGACACTGAATGACCACCACATGGGGTGACACTGACACTGAATGACCACCACATGGGGTGACACTGGGCACTGACACTGAATGACCACCACACAGGGTGACACTGGGCACTGACTCTGAATGACCACCACATGGGGTGACACTGACACTGAATGACCACCACATGGGGTGACTCTGGGCACTGACACTGAATGACCACCACATGGGGTGACACTGACACTGAATGACCACCACATGGGGTGACACTGGGCACTGACACTGAATGACCACCACATGGGGTGACACTGGGCACTGACACTGAATGACCACCACATGGGGTGACACTGGGCACTGACACTGAATGACCACCACATGGGGTGACACTGACACTGAATGACCACCACATGGGGTGACACTGGGCACTGACACTGAATGACCACCACATGGGGTGACACTGGGCACTGACACTGAATGACCACCACATGGGGTGACACTGGGCACTGACACTGAATGACCACCACACAGGGTGACACTGACACTGAATGACCACCACATGGGGTGACACTGGGCACTGACACTGAATGACCACCACATGGGGTGACACTGGGCACTGACACTGAATGACCACCACATGGGGTGACACTGGGCACTGACACTGAATGACCACCACATGGGGTGACATTGGGCACTGACACTGAATGACCACCACATGGGGTGACACTGGGCACTGACTCTGAATGACCACCACATGGGGTGACACTGGGCACTGACACTGAATGACCACCACACAGGGTGACACTGACACTGAATGACCACCACATGGGGTGACACTGGGCACTGACACTGAATGACCACCACATGGGGTGACACTGACACTGAATGACCACCACATGGGGTGACACTGGGCACTGACTCTGAATGACCACCACATGGGGTGACACTGGGCACTGACACTGAATGACCACCACATGGGGTGACATTGGACACTGACACTGAATGACCACCACATGGGGTGACACTGGGCACTGAATGACCACCACATGGGGTGACACTGGACACTGAATGACCACCACATGGGGTGACACTGGGCACTGACACTGAATGACCACCACACAGGGTGACACTGGGCACTGACACTGAATGACCACCACATGGGGTGACACTGACACTGAATGACCACCACATGGGGTGACACTGGGCACTGACACTGAATGACCACCACATGGGGTGACACTGACACTGAATGACCACCACATGGGGTGACACTGGACACTGAATGACCACCACATGGGGTGACACTGGGCACTGACACTGAATGACCACCACATGGGGTGACACTGGGCACTGACACTGAATGACCACCACATGGGGTGACACTGGGCACTGACACTGAATGACCACCACATGGGGTGACACTGGACACTGACTCTGAATGACCACCACATGGGGTGACACTGGGCACTGACACTGAATGACCACCACATGGGGTGACATTGGACACTGACTGACGACCCAGTCAGAGCCAGTGCCCAGTGTCACCCTGTTTGGTCGTCATTCAGAGTCAGTGTCATACGTATGACATACTCTAATTCAATATAAAACATTACATAGACTATATTATTCAAAAACTGAAATAAATAAACTTTTCCCCAATGTCTCGCCCATTTGTGATAAATGTCAGTCACAAGAAGCTACCATAGCGCACTCTTTTGTTTTTTGTATAAAAATTCAAAAATTCTGGAACAAAATATTTGAAATCTTCACAAAATTATTTAAAATAAAACTGGTACCAAAAGCAGAATGGATCATTTTTGGAATATCAGAAGGTAACCCCGAATTAAATATGTTTCAAAAGAACTTACTTAATTACGGGCTAATAATGGGGAAAAAAGCTTATACTCAAATTTTGGAAAAAAAGCTCCAATACCATCAATAAAAATGTGGATTTCAAACATGTTCGAAACACTACACTTGGAAGAGATGAGATTCCTCCTAGCAGGCAAAGCAGATCACTTCCAAAAGACGTGGTCTGCATTTACAGAACTATTACAAGCATAAGGAGCAATAGTAAGTTAAAATATAAAGGGAACCAGGATCCGGTAACGGGGGGTGGGTATAAAATACATTTTTAATAAAAACACGGTTGGTATATCCTTTCTTGTGGAGTTTTGTATTACAATAGAGCGATTGTTTTTCCTTTCTTCTTTTTTTTCTTTTCCTTCTAGGGTCTTATTTCCTTTCTTTACTTCCTTCTCTAATTCCTTCCCTAAGGGGCTTTCTTCTCCCAACACTTTCCTGCACCTTCACAATTCTTGCTTACTTTCCTTACTTCTTTCATTTCTATCTCTTTTATAGCTCAAAAAATGAAGTGGTACAACATAATGTAATACGATATATGTGATGTGTATTAATGTAAGTTACTGTACTGCTAATAAAAATAAAAGAAAAAAAAATAAAAGCAAAAAAGAGTCAGTGTCTCCCCGTGTGGTCGTCAGTCAGAGACTGATACCTGAACACATCTCTGACTGACGTCCACACGGATGGTCAGACCTGATACCTGGACACATCTCTTCCTCTGGGGCTGTGGACGATGTCCCGCTGGGCTCTCCGGTTGTTGACTCTTTGTGTCCCTCACCTCCGTCACTCTGGGACCTTGGAACAAGTGAAAAGACGGGAGAGTGAGAGTGGAATCACTAAAATACATCACCAGCATGTGACAGGAAACGGTAGAATGGAGGACTTCAAGGTCTAGAGAAACCTCAACCACTTGCTGCTGGCTCTGACGGCATCCCCGGGCACGTCCTCAGGGCCTGTGCTGCGCAGCTGACAGACGTCTGGACTGACATCTTCAACCTGTCACTTGCCCAAGCAGCTGTCCCCACGTGCCTTAAAACCACCTCCATTATGCCGGTGGCAAAACACTCCACGGCGGTGAGCCTCAACGACTTCCGCCCAGTTGCATTTACCCCCATCATCACCAAGTGCTTCGAGAGGCTAGTCCTGGCACATCTCAAAGGCTGCCTACCTCCATGGAGAGAAAACAGTTTCTCAACTCTTTTTACACGTTGCAATGAAATCAATTTCTATTATTTCTTTCCAGTTCCAAACAAAAATGTGGTTGGATTATTCAGCGTATGATCAACCTCGGTGAGACCAAGCACAGGCTTGGCGATCGCTTCGCACAACACATCCACTCAGTTCGCAATAACCAACCTGATCTCCCGGTGGCTCAACACGTCAACTCCCCTACCCATTCCGAATCTGACCTTTCTGTCCTGGGCCTCCTCCATGGCCATAGTGAGTCCCACCGCATATTGAAGGGGCAACACCTCATATTTGCTTCGGTAGTTTACACCCCAGCGGTATGAACATTGACTTCTCTAATTGCTTTTTCCCTCCTTCCCCTCCCATTCCCAGCTCTCCCACAGCCTACTGTCACCGCCACTTCCTTTCTTTTTCATGTCATTCCCCCCCCCCCCCCACCAACATCAATCTGAAGAAGGGTCTCGACCCGAAACATCATCTATTCCTTCGCTCCACAGATGCTGCCTTACCCGCGGATTTTCTCCAGCTTTTGTGTCTACCAATGGGATCCCACCACTGGCCACATCTTCCCATCTCCTTCCCTGTTGGCTTTCCGCAGAGACCGCTCCCTTCCATAACTCCCTGGTCAATTTGTCCCTTCCCACCCAAACCGCCCCCTCTCCTGGCACTTTCCATTGCAACAGCAGGGATGCTACACAGTGTAGATTGTACAACATTGAGGGTTGATCATGGAACACAGAAAAGCACAGCACAGGAACAGCCGCCTCGGCCCACAATTTCAATGCCAGAGAGGTTGGATTAGAGTGTAGCCACTGAATAAATCCCTGCCAGCTTAGTACAGGGCCAGTGACACTGACTGTGTATATGGGAACTGGTGCAGAACATCTTATCAGTTCGCTGAGACAGGCCATTCAGCACCACTGGTCCATGCCGGGGTATTTATCTGATCTGCTCAGGCAGAGTGCAGGTGCCATTACATTTGAGCTGTAGGCTTGTGGGTTCAATTCCCACTCCAATAATCTGAACCTAAACATTAGAGCGACACAAAAGATGCAATTACGCCGGAAAGAGTGCAGAAAAGATTTACAAGAATGTTGTCAGGACTCGAGGGACTGAGTTATGGGGAGAGGTTGAGCTGCTGGGACTTTGTTCCTTGGAAGATTGTACAAGGTTGAGGTTTGAACATGGAACATAGAAAAGTACAGCATAGGAACAGACGCCTTGACCCACAATTTCTAAAAGCCAAACATGGTGCCAAGATAAATGAACCTCCTCTGCCTGCATATGAACTATATCTTCCATTCTCTCAATACTCATGTGTCCATCTAAAAGCCTCTGAAATGTCACTATCTCCAGCACAACCTCCAGCAGCAAGTTCCAGGCACCTACCCCACTCTGTGTAAAAAGTCTTGCCCGTAACATCTCCTTAAACTTTACCCCTCTTACTTTAAAGCAATGTCCACTAGTCTATTTCCACCCTGGGGAAACGTTTCTGACTGTCTACCTTATCTGCGCATCTCATCATTATTTTTATCGGTTTGAAAGAAACAAGAAGAAGTATAAGGAGTAAAGTAGATGAGCTTCAGACTCAGTTAGAGCTTGGTAGATATAATAATAATAATAATAATAATAATAATAACACATTTTATTTATGGGCACCTTTCAAGAGTATCAAGGACACCTTACAAAAATTTAGCAGGTAGAGGAAAAACATGTAAGCGTAATGAAATAAATAGTAGAGACATGACTAGTACACAAATTAAAGACAGAAAACAATTCAAAACACAATATGAGGCAATTCAAGCACAGATGAAAAGGGAGAGGGGATGTGAGGCTAAGGATAGGCAGAGGTGAAGAGATGGATCTTGAGGCGGGACTGGAAGATGGTGAGGGACACACGGAATTGCGGATCAGTTGGGGGAGGGAGTTCCAGAGCCTGGGAGCTGCCCTGGAGAAGGCTCTGTCCCCAAAACTGCAGAGGTTGGATTTGTGGATGGAGAGGAGACCGGTTGATGTGGATCTGAGGGACCGTGATGGTTGGTAGGGGGAGAGGAGGTCAGTGAGATATAGGGGGCCAGATGGTGGATGGCTTTGTAGGTGAGGACCAGGATTTGATATGAGGATTAGATATGAGGATTTGAGGACCAGATATGACATTGTGGGGATTACTGAGATGTGGCTACAGGAGGATCGGGCCTGGGAACTTAATATTCAGGGTTATACATCCTATAGAAGGACAGGCAGGTTGGCAGAGGAAGGGGGGATTAGCTCTGCTGGTGAGGGAGGGAATTCAGTCCTTTGCGAGGGAAGACATAGGGACTGACGAGGTAGAGTCACTGTGGATTGAGTTGAGGAATTGTAAAGGCAAGACACTAATTGGTGTTATTTATAGACCCCAAATAGTAGCCCGGATGTAGGGTGTAAGTTGCAGCAGGAGTTAAAACTGGCACGTAACAAAGGTAATGCCACTGTGGTGATGGGGGATTTCAATATGCAGATAGACTGGGAAAATCAGGTTGGTTCAGGACCCCAAGAAAGAGAGTTTGTAGAGTGCCTCCGAGATGGATTCTTCCAGCAGCTTGTAATGGAGCCGACCAGAGAAAAGGCAATTCTGGATTTAGTGTTGTCCAATGAACCAGATATGATAAGAGAACTCGAGGTGAAGGAGCCACTTGGAGGTAGTGATCATAATATGATTAGTTTTCATTTGCAATTTGTGAATGAGAACGTTATATCGGAAGTGGCAGTGATGCAGTTGAACAAAGGGGACTATGAAGGCATGAGAGGGGAGCTGGCCAAAGTAGACTGGAAAGGGATCCTAGCAGGAATGGCGGTGGAACAGCAATCCGGAATCCAGGATCATTTCATTCCTAAAAGGAAGAAAGATTCTAAGGGGAGTAGGAGGCAACCGTGGCTGACAAGAGAAGTTTGGAGTAAAATAAAACTAAAAGAAAAGATGCATAACACAGCAAAGAGTAGCCGGAAGCCAGAGGATTGGGAAACTTTCATAGGACAACAGAATGAAACAAAACGGGCAATATGGGCAGAAAAGATGAAGTATGAAGGGAAGCTGGCCAGAAATATAAAGAAGGACAGTAAAAGCTTCTTTAGATATGTTAAGGGAAAAAGAGTAGGAAACTCAAATGTGGGTCCCTTGAAGGCAGACACGGGTGAAATTATTATGGGCAACAATGAAATGGCAGAAGAGTTGAATAGACACTTCGGATCTGTCTTCACTAAGGAAGACACAAACAATCTCCCAGATGTACTGGAGGACATTGGATCTAAGGGGATAGTGGAACTGAAAGGAATTTTCATTAGGTGAGAAATAGTATTGGGTAGGCTAATGGGACTGAAGGATGATAAATCCCCTGGGCCTGATGGTCTGCATCCCAGGGTCCTCAGGGAGGTGGCTCTAGAAATAGTGGATGCATTAGTGATTGTTTTCCAAAGTTCAATAGATTCAGGATCAGTCCCTGTGGATTGGAGGATAGCTAATGTTATCCCACTTTTCAAGTAAGGAGCGAGAGTGAAAACGGGGAATTACAGACCAGTTAGCCTGACTTTGGTGGTGGGAAAGATGCTGGAGTCAATTATTAAAGAGGTAATAATGGGGCATTTGGATAGCAGTAAAAGGATTAGTCCAAGTCAACATGGATTTATGAAAGGGAAATCATGCTTGACTAATCTTCTGCAATTTTTTGAGGATGTGACAAGTAAAATGGATGAAGGGGTGCCAGTGGATGTAGTGTATCTAGGCTTTCAGAAAGCCTTTGATAATGTCCCGCACGGGAGACTGGTGACTAAAATTAGAGCACATGGTATTGGGGGTAGGGTGTTGACATGGATAGAAAATTGGTTGGCAGACAGGAAGCAAAAAAAGTAGGAGTGAACGGGTCCTTTTCAGAATGGCAAGCAGTGGTGAGTGGAGTGCCGCAAGGCTCAGTGTTGAGGCCGCAACTGTTTACCATATATATTAATGATTTGGAAGAGGGAATTAGGAGTAACACTAGCACGTTTGCAGATGACACAAAGCTTGGTGGCAGTGTGACCTGTGAAGAGGATGTTAAGAGGTTGCAGGGTGACCTGGACAGGTTGAGTGAGTGGGCAGATGCGTGGCAGATGCAGTATGATATAGATAAATGTGACGTTATCTACTTTGGCGGCAAAAACAAGGGGGCCGATTATTATCTCAACGGGGTTAGATTAGGTAAGAGGCAGGAACAGCGATACCTGGGTGTCCTTGTACACCGGTCACTGAAAGTTGGCGTGCATGTACAGCAGGCAGTGAAGAAAGCTAATGGAATATTGGCCTTCATAACAAGAGGATTTCAGTATAGAGGTTCTTCTGCAGTTGTATAGGGCTCTGGTGAGACCACATCTGGAGTATTGTGTACAGTTTTGGTCTCCTAATTTGAGGAAGGACATCCTTGTGATTGAGGCAGTGCAGCGTGGTTTCACGCGATTGATTCCTGGAATGGCGGGACTGTCATATGAGGAAAGATTGAATAGACTAGGCTTGTATTCACTGGAGTTTAGAAGGATGAGGGGGTTCTTATAGAAACATATAAAATTATAAATGGACTGGACCAGCTAGATGCAAGCAAAATGTTCCCTATGTTGGGCGAGTCCAGAGCCAGGGGCCACAGTCTTAGAATAAAGGGTAGGTCATTTAAGACTGAGGTGAGAAAAAACTTATTCTCCTAGAGAGTTATGAATTTATGTAATTCCCTGCCACAGAGGGCAGTGGAGGCCAAATCACTGGATGGATTGAAGAGACTCTCGGGGCTAGTGGAGTCAAGGAATATGGGGAGAAGGCAGGCACGGGTTATTGATAGGGGACGATCAGCCATGAACACAATGAATGGTGGTGCTGGCTCGAAGGGTCGAATGGCTTCCTCCTGCACCTATTTTCTATGTTTCTATTACATTCTCAAGGGGAGGGCGAGTGCTGTGCATGTTGGCACAAATGACATTGGGAAAAAAGAAGAGGTCCTGCAAAATGAATATACGTAGTTAGACAAAAGGTTGAAAAGCAGGACCTCCAGTACCATGTGCTAATGAGGGTAGGTACAAGACATTTGGAGAGATAAATGTGTGGCTGAGGAGTTGTTTCAGGGGGTAGGGATTTAGATTTTTGAACCATTGGAATCTCCTCTGGGGCAGAGGGGATCTATAAAAGAAGCCTGGGTTACACTTGAACTGGAGACGAACCAATATCCTGGCAGGACGTTTGCTGCTGACAGTCGGGGTGGGTTTAAATTACATTTGCTGGGTGGGGGGGGGGGGGGGGGATCCACTGGAGAATAGAGGCAGGTGAGAGGCTGGAACTAGGTGTGGAAGGTGATAAAGAAAGCTCACTGGCGGGATAGGCAGGAGCACAGCAGGAAACGACGTTGGACTGAATGGAATCCATTTTAGAACTATAGACCAGTAAGCCTAGCATCTGTGGTAGGTAAATTGTAGATAGCAAAGATGGTTCCCAAAATTTACAATAGGATCTTGATCAGCTGGGTAATTCAGTTGCGGAATGGTTAATGGAATTTAATGCAGATAAGTGCAAGGCATTGCATTTTAGAAAGTCAACCATGGTAGCATCTTCACAGTGAATGACAAGGCCCTGGGGAGTGTTGTCGAGCAGAGGGATATTGAAAGTTCCCTGAAAGTGGCCTCACAGATAGATCTTGTGGTCATGAAGCCTTTAGGCACATTAGCCTTCACCAGTCAAAGATTTGAGTATAAAAGTTGAAATGTTATGTTAACAGTTGTACAAGATGCTGGTGAGGCCAAATTTAGAAGTATTGTGTTCAGTTTTGGTCAGCCTGTTAGAGGAAGGATATCGTTAAGCTGGAAAGAATGCAAAGAAGATCGATGAGAATATTGCCAGGACATGAGGGCCTGAGCTCTTGGGGCAGCCAAGCATGCTAGGGCTTTATTCCTTTGAGCTCAGGTGGCTAAGGGGTGATCACATGAAGTTGTAGATATTATCGTCCATATAGTCTGAGCATTTGACAGCACTGGGCCTCTATTCGCCAGAGTTTAAAAAAGTTGAGGGGGGGACCACATTGAAACTTACAGAATCCTGAAAGGCATAAATAGCGTGGATGTGGAAAGGATGTTTCCACCAGTTGGAAAGGATAGGACCAGCGGGTTATAGTCACAGAATTAAAGGGCACTTGTTTTAGATACGAGGTGAGGAGGAACTTCTTTAGTCAGAGGGTAGTTAATCTGTGGAACTCATTGCCACAGTGGGCTGTGGAGGCTGTCAGTGGATATTTTTAAGGCAGAGATAGACAAATCCTTGATTAGAACAGGTGTCAAGGGTTATAGGGTGAAGGCAGGAACATGGAATTAGGAGGCAGAGATCAGCTATGATTGAATGGGGGGAGTGGTCTCAATGGGCCAAATGGTCTCATTCTACTCGTGTAACGTGAACTTTTACCCTGAGAAGGGAAATCAGGAACAAGAGGACTTAAGTTTAATGTGAAAGGGAAAAGATTGAATAGAAATCAGAGGGCAGCATTTTCACACAGAGGGTAGGTAAATAGAACAAACTGCTTGAGGAGGTAGTGTAAGCTTCGATCGCCCCGACGGCCTCGACCACGGGATAATAAAGAGGAAGAAGATTAAACTTTATTGCCTTCCATTGTAGTGAGGAGAGTGGGAAATCCGCTGTGGCGAATGTTCATGTTAATTTTGATGTAGGTGTGTGTCTTGTTGCTTTTTTTTAGTATGGCTGTATGGTAATATGAGTTTCACTGGACCTTAATTAGTACATCTGACAATAAACAGACCTTTGAACATTGAAAAGACATTTGGACAGGGTACTTGGATATGAAAGGCTTCCAGGGATATGGGCCACATACACGCAGGTGGAACTAGCGTAGATAGGTAATCTGGTCTGTACAGGCTAGTTGGGCAGAAGAGCCTGTTTCCATGCAGTATGACTGTAGGTCTGATTAGAGATAGCCAGTAAGCAGGGCAGTTTATATGGCCTTCAGAACGCATACTGTCGTTGTGTCCTTGGGCAAGACGCTTCACCCACCTTTGCCCTGCGTGTGAATGTGTGTGAGTGATTGGTGGTGGTCGGAGGGGCCGTAGGCGCAGATTAGCAAGCCACGCTTCCGTCAGTCTGCCCCAGGGGCAGCTGTGGCTACAGAAGTAGCTCACCACCACCGAGTGTGACTGAGGAGTGAATGAATTAATGCGATGTAAAGCGCCTTGAATATCTAGAAAGGCGCTATATAAATCCCATCCATTATTATTGTTATTATTATTGACAAGTTGTCATATGGTAGGCTAGTGTGGAAAGTTAGATCACATGGAATCCAAGGCAAGCTACACAATTGGATTCAAGATTGGCTTGGAGGAAGGAGTCTATGGGGTAGTTTTGGTGCAGTTTTTTCTCATTGGAGGGCGTGTGACCCAGTGGAGTGATTCAGATGCTGGTGCTGTGTCCACTGTTGTTTGTTAGCTACATTAACAATGTGGATGAGAGTGTTGTTTAACATTGTTCGTGAATTTGCAGAATATGGTAATAACACCATAATTGTTCAGTCACATTCAGGGAGAGCATGGTGACACTGGAATTCTCCACCCTGGAGGTTAGATTGTTGGTGATAGAGGTCATAGATCAGTTTTTCAATGATAGGGAATGGAAAGCTGCATGCAGTTGGCACAGAAGAAGAGTTGTGGTGTGGAGTAAATTGGCCATGGTCATATTAATTTAACAGTGTGGGGACACAGGTGGCCTACTCTTACTCTTGTCCCTTTTGTGTTATGGTTTAAAGGGGCAGAGTGCTTTGGGATGTGATTCTAGAGCAGAGGGTCTCGGCAGTCAGGTCTGGAGGAGATAAGGGAGGAGGTGAGATTTTAATGAGTAAGGCAAAACAAAATATACACCCCCTTCCAGTCCCAGGTCCCTCTCTCACCTCAGCCTTCCTTGCATTTGTTGCTCAAAGATTCCCTGTGGCCTCTTTCCCAGACCTTGCCTCTGTCTCTGACATGTAGAGTCCAGTGTTTTCAATCCATCTGCCAACTGTAACAAATGTGACATCAGTCAGGGGTGCGACGGGGAAATACAATTTGACTGTTAGAACTTTAATGGATGTTGGAATAAAATGTAGTCATGCAGCACCGCAAGTCCGCATTAATTTTCCCTCTCACATTCCCCTCTTGTGATTTTATAAACCTACATAAGGTCATCCCATTAGACTCCTTTGCTCCATGAAAATCAATCCCAGCCTATCCAGCCTCTCACTCAAACCCTCCATTCTGGTAATCAATGTTGCATCTTTTCCAGTTTACTGACACCCCTTCCTGTAGCAGGGGTGACCACAACATGGACATATCCCCAGCAGGTGTGGTCACCTCGAG
The DNA here is from genome assembly GCA_036785375.1 of Leucoraja ocellata. Taxonomy (NCBI): domain Eukaryota; kingdom Metazoa; phylum Chordata; class Chondrichthyes; order Rajiformes; family Rajidae; genus Leucoraja; species Leucoraja ocellata. The sequence continues at coordinate 393,704 of JAWMAR010000588.1, forward strand.
GTCTAGTACACTGAGACAGGACGCTGCACAGTGAACCAGACATAGATGACCTCTTGGGCTGTTTGCACCCCTGGGCCTGGTTCCGTCTCCCAGCTCCAACCCCCTCCATGTCTCCCCTCCTGCCTATTGACCCCTCCCCAGTTCAAATCCCCTTCATCCTCTGCGTCCTGCCTCACGTGTCCTAAACCCTCATCATCCCCACGATCCTGTGCCCATCCCCCGTGCCCCCTCTCCCTCCCTGCTGCCCTTCCCCCCTCCCCTCTTCCCTGCCCCAGACCCCCCCCTCCCCTCCTGCCCCACTATCCCTCCCCCCCACCCGGCCTGTCCGCCCGCCCGCACCCCTCGCTGCCCACCTCCTTCCACCCCACTCACTGCTCCCTCCCTCCTCATCTGCACCCCCTGCTCCCCACAACCTTCCCCCATCCCCCCCCACCCCACAACCCCATCCCCCCCACATCCCTCCACCCCCCTCACCCCACACCCCCCCTCACCCCACTCCCCCCTCACCCCACATCCCCCCCTCACCCCCACAACCCCCCCTCCACCCCACACCCCTCCACCCAACACCCCACACCCCCACCACCCCACATCCCCCCCACTACCCCCACATCCCCCCCCTCCACCCCACACCCCCCCACACCCCACACCCCCCCACACCCCCACATCCCCCCCTCACCCCACACCCCCTCACCCCACACCCCCCACCCACATCCCCCCTCACCCCTCATCCCCCCCTCACACCACATCCCCCCTCACCCCCCCCTCACCCCACATCCCACACCCCCCCCTCACCCCACACCCCACACCCCCACACCCCACATCCCCCAACACCCAGCCTGTCCCCGCCCGCCCGCCCGCCCGGCCGCTCCTCTCCATCCTCCACTCTCTCTCTCTCTCACCCTCTGTGTCCACCGCGGGCGCTCGCGCTCTCCAACATCACAGAGCAGATCTTTGTCTCCATGACGGCGTCACGTAGGGCGGAGTTCGCGCTCCACCTGACGGCGTCACGTAGGGCGGAGTTCGCGCTGCTCCACCTGACGGCGTGACGTAGGGCGGGGCTTGCGCTCCACCTGACGGCGTGACGTAGGGCGGGCTTTGCGCTCCACCTGACGGCGTGACGTAGGGCGGAGTTCGCGCTCCACCTGACGGCGTGACGTAGGGCGGGGCTTGCGCTCCACCTGACGGCGTGACGTAGGGCGGGGCTTGCGCTCCACCTGACGGCGTGACGTAGGGCGGGGCTCGCGCTCCACCTGACGGCGTGACGTAGGGCGGAGTTCGCGCGCTCCACCTGACGGCGTGACGTAGGGCGGGGCTTGCGCTCCACCTGACGGCGTGACGTAGGGCGGGGCTTGCGCTCCACCTGACGGCGTGACGTAGGGCGGGGCTTGCGCTCCACCTGACGGCGTGACGTAGGGCGGGGCTTGCGCTCCACCTGACGGCGTGACGTAGGGCGGGGCTTGCGCTCCACCTGACGGCGTGACGTAGGGCGGGGCTTGCGCTCCACCTGACGGCGTGACGTAGGGCGGGGGCTTGCGACACCTGACAGATGGAGTGAGAGAGAGAGAGAGAGAGAGAGAAAGTGAGAGAGAGACAGTCATGTGCTGAGAGAATGGAGCGGCTGGGTCTTGTACACTGTGGAGTTTAGAAGGATGGGAGGATGGGGGAGAGAGAGAGGAGTCTCTCTTTCTCTCTGTCTCTCCGTCAACATACAAGAGGGAGTTAGATGTGGCCCTTGTGGCTAAAGTTTTCAGGGGGTATGGCGAGCAGGCAGGTACAGGATACTGACTTGGATTGATCAGCCATGATCATATTGAATGGCGAATGGTGCAGGCTCGAAGGGCCGAATGTTTTCGATGTTTCTAAGACAACATTTCAACACAAACAGTGAACTCCCCCAGAGTTGCCCACCTGGGTATCCTGCCTGACCTGCTGAGTTACTCCAGCACTCTGTGAAACGTCACCTATCCATGTTCTCCACAGATGCTGCCTGACCCGCTGAGTTACTCCAGCACTCTGTGAAACGTCACCTATCCATGTTCTCCACAGATGCTGCCTGACCCGCTGAGTTAACTCCAGCACTCTGTGAAACGTCACCTATCCATGTTCTCCACAGATGCTGCCTGACCCGCTGAGTTACTCCAGCACTCTGTGAAACGTCACCTATCCATGTTCTCCACAGATGCTGCCTGACCCGCTGAG
>JAWMAR010000588.1:396102-417925 GCA_036785375.1 Leucoraja ocellata
GAGGATTACTTGTTGTATGTGACGACTAGTGGGGTGAAAGGTGGGGACTAGGGGAACTCTCCCCTTGTTGCGAGTGGGGGGATGGGGAAAGAGCAGTGTTACGGGGTATGGAGGAGACCCTGGTGCGAGCCTCATCTATAGTTTCTCCAGCATTTTTTCTACTTCTGGTCTGCCCAACTAGCCTGTACAGACCAGATTTCCTATCTACGCTAGTTCTACCTGCCTGTATGTGGCCCATATCCCTGTAATCCTTTCCTATCCAAGCACTTGTCCAAGTATTTTAAAGGTTCAAAGGTCTGTTTATTGTCACATGTACTAATTAAGGTCCAGTGAAACTCAAATCACCATACAGCAAAAATGCAACAAGACACACAGCTACATAAAAATTAACATGAACATCCACAACAGCGGATTTCCCACTTTCCTCACTGTAATGGAAGGCAATAAATATTAATGTTCTTCCTCTTTAATGTCCCGTGTCGGGGCAGTCGAACCTTCCTCAGTCGGGGCGATCGAAGCTTAAACCTTCTCCTCAAGCAGTTTGTCCTATTTACCTACTATTTACCTGTGTGAAAATGCTGCCCTCAGATTTCTATTCAATCTTTGCCCTTTCACATTAAACTTAAGTCCTCTTGTTCCTGATTTCCCTTCTCAGGGTAAAAGTTCACGTTACACGAGTAGAATTAGACCATTGGCCCATTGAGACCACTCCCCCATTCAATCATGGCTGATCTCTGCCTCCTAATTCCATTTTCCTGCCTTCACCCTATAACCCTTGACACCTGTTCTAATCAAGGATTTGTCTATCTCTGCCTTAAAAATATCCACTGACAGCCTCCACAGCCCACTGTGGCAATGAGTTCCACAGATTAACTACCCTCTGACTAAAGAAGTTCCTCCTCACCTCGTATCTAAACAAGTGCCCTTTAATTCTGTGACTATAACCGCTGGTCCTAACCTTTCCAACTGGTGGAAACATCCTTTCCACATCCACTCTATTATGCCTTTCAGGATTCTGTAAGTTTCAATGAGGTCCCCCCTCAACTTTTTTTAACTCTGGCGAATAGAGGCCCAGTGCTGTCAAATGCTCAGATTATATGGACGATAATATCTACAACTTCATGTGATCACTCCTTAGCCACCTGAGCTCAAAGGAATAAAGCCCTAGCCTGCTTGGCTGCCCCAAGAGCTCAGGCCCTCATGTCCTGGCAATATTCTCATCGATCTTCTTTGCATTCTTTCCAGCTTAACGATATCCTTCCTCTAACAGGCTGACCAAAACTGAACACAATACTTCTAAATTTGGCCTCACCAACATCTTGTACAACTGTTAACATAACATTCCAACTTTTATACCCAAATCTTTGACTGGTGAAGGTTAATGTGCCTAAAGGCTTCATGACCACAAGATCTATCTGTGAGGCCACTTTCAGGGAACTGTGCATCTGCACTTTCAATATCCCTCTGCTCGACAACACTCCCCAGGGCCTTGTCATTCACTGTGAAGATGCTACCATGGTTGACTTTCTGAAATGCAATGCCTTGCACTTATCTGCATTAAATTCCATTAACCATTCCGCAACTGAATTACCCAGCTGATCAAGATCCTATTGTAAATTTTGGGAACCATCTTTGCTATCTACAATTTACCTACCACAGATGCTAGGCTCACTGGTCTATAGTTCTAAAATGGATTCCATTCAGTTGTGAATGGAATCCATGACTACATTTTATTCCAACATCCATTAAAGTTCTAACAGTCAAATTGTATTTCCCCGTCGCACCCCTGACTGATGTCACATTTGTTACAGTTGGCAGATGGATTGAAAACACTGGACTCTACATGTCAGAGACAGAGGCAAGGTCTGGGAAAAGCCACAGGGAATCTTTGAGCAACAAATGCAAGGAAGGCTGAGGTGAGAGAGGGACCTGGGACTGGAAGGGGGTGTATATTTTGTTTTGCCTTACTCATTAAAATCTCACCTCCTCCCCTATCTCCTCCAGACCTGACTGCTGAGACCCTCTGCTCTAGAACCACATCCCAAAGCACTCTGCCCCTTTAAACCATAACACAAAAGGGACAAGAGTAAGAGTAGGCCACCTGTGTCCCCACACTGTAAATTAATATGACCATGGCCAATTTACTCCACACCACAACTCTTCTTCTGTGCCAACTACATGCAGCTTTCCATTCCCTATCATTGAAAAACTGATCTATGACCTCTATCACCAACAATCTAACCTCCAGGGTGGAGAATTCCAGTGTCACCATGCTCTCCCTGAATGTGACTGAACAATTATGGTGTTATTACCATATTCTGCAAATTCACGAACAATGTTAACAACACTGTCATCCACATTGTCAATGTAGCTAACAAACAACAGTGGACACAGCACCAGCATCTGAATCACTCCACTGGTCACACGCCTCCAATGAGAAAAACTGCACCAAAACTACCCATAGACTCCTTCCTCCAAGCCAATCTTGAATCCAATTGTGTAGCTTGCCTTGGATTCCATGTGATCTAACTTTCCACACTAGCCTACCATATGACAACTTGTCAATAATAATAACAATAATAATGGATGGGATTTATATAGCGCCTTTCTAGATATTCAAGGCGCTTTACATCGCATTATTCATTCACTCCTCAGTCACACTCGGTGGTGGTGAGCTACTTCTGTAGCCACAGCTGCCCTGGGGCAGACTGACGGAAGTGTGGCTGCTAATCTGTGCCTACGGCCCCTCCGACCACCACCAATCACTCACACACATTCACACGCAGGCAAAGGTGGGTGAAGTGTCTTGCCCAAGGACACAACGACAGTATGCGTTCTGAAGTCCATATAAACTGCCCTGCTTACTGGCTATCTCTAAATCAGACCTACAGTCATACTGCATGGAAACAGGCTCTTCTGCCCAACTAGCCTGTACAGACCAGATTACCTATCTACGCTAGTTCCACCTGCGTGTATGTGGCCCATATCCCTGGAAGCCTTTCATATCCAAGTACCTGTCCAAATGTCTTTTCAATGTTCAAAGGTCTGTTTATTGTCAGATGTACCAATTAAGGTCCAGTGAAACTCATATTACCATACAGCCATACTAAAAAAAAGCAACAAGAGACACACCTACATCAAAATTAACATGAACATTCGCCACAGCGGATTTCCCACTCTCCTCACTATAATGGAAGGCAATAAAGTTTAATCTTCTTCCTCTTTATTATCCCGTGGTCGAGGCCGTCGGGGTGATCGAAGCTTACACTACCTCCTCAAGCAGTTTGTTCTATTTACCCTACCCTCTGTGTGAAAATGCTGCCCTCTGATTTCTATTCAATCTTTTCCCTTTCACATTAAACTTAAGTCCTCTTGTTCCTGATTTCCCTTCTCAGGGTAAAAGTTCACGTTACACGAGTAGAATGAGACCATTTGGCCCATTGAGACCACTCCCCCATTCATTCATGGCTGATCTCTGCCTCCTAATTCCATTTTCCTGCCTTCACCCTATAACCCTTGACACCTGTTCTAATCAAGGATTTGTCTATCTCTGCCTTAAAAATATCCACTGACAGCCTCCACAGCCCACTGTGGCAATGAGTTCCACAGATTAACTACCCTCTGACTAAAGAAGTTCCTCCTCACCTCGTATCTACACAAGTGCCCTTTAATTCTGTGACTATAACCGCTGGTCCTAACCTTTCCAACTGGTGGAAACATCCTTTCCACATCCACTCTATTTATGCCTTTCAGGATTCTGTAAGTTTCAATGAGGTCCCCCCTCAACTTTTTTAAACTCTGGCGAATAGAGGCCCAGTGCTGTCAAATGCTCAGACTATATGGACGATAATATTCTACAACTTCATGTGATCACTCCTTAGCCACCTGAGCTCAAAGGAATAAAGCCCTAGCCTGCTTGGCTGCCCCAAGAGCTCAGGCCCTCATGTCCTGGCAATATTCTCATTGATCTTCTTTGCATTCTTTCCAGCTTAACGATATCCTTCCTCTAACAGGCTGACCAAAACTGAACCCAATACTTCTAAATTTGGCTCACCAACATCTTGTACAACTGTTAACATAACATTCCGACTTTTATACTCAAATCTTTGACTGATGAAGGCTAATGTGCCTAAAGGCTTCATGACCACAAGATCTATCTGTGAGGCCACTTTCAGGGAACTGTGCATCTGCACTTTCAATATCCCTCTGCTCGACAACACTCCCAGGGCCTTATCATTCACTGTGAAGATGCTACCATGGTTGACTTTCTAAAACGCAATGCCTTGCACTTATCTGCATTTAAATTCCATTAACCATTCCGCAACTGAATTACCCAGCTGATCAAGATCTTATTGTAAATTTTGGGAACCATCTTTGCTATCTACAATTTACCTACCACAGATGCTAGGCTTACTGGTCTATAGTTCTAAGGTTTTCCTTGCAGCTCTTCTTAAATAGAGGCACAACATTAGCCACCCTCCACTCTTGCGGTAGCTCACCCATGCCGAATTATGATTCGTGTATCTCAGCCGGGTATCCTGCAATTCTTCTCAAGCTACCAACGGTATCCTCAGATATATCTGATCATGTTCATGAGATTTACGTACTTTCATTTACCTTGGGACATCCAGCTACTCTTCGACAATATTACAGACTTGTCCTAATCGAGGATCTTGCCCATCTCCTGCATCACACAGAGATAAACATTTTGGTTTCTGGAGGACCCTATTCACTCTCTATTTACCCTCTTTATCTTAATGTACATAAAAGTTATCTGGATTTTCCTTAATATTATTTCCCTATTTTTTGCCATCCTGTTTTTCCCGAATCGTCTCAGAAGCCTGCAAGTTCTATGCCTCCTTTTTCCAAACAGAGGCTCAATTTCTCTGATCTTGCAGGCTTCCTTACTCCCACCTGCCTTGCCCTTTGCTCGAATTGGAACATGTATGCTCTGAGCTCATGCCATCACATTTTTAAAAGCATCCCATTTTCCGGATGTTCCTTTGCCTGCAAACAAACTACTCCAAGAGAAACAAAGAGCAGGGATTAACGGGTCTCTTTCAGAATGGCAGGCAGTGACTAGTGGGGTACCACAAGGCTCAGTGCTGGGACCGCAGCTATTTACAATATACATCAATGATTTGTAGGAAGGGATTCAAAGTGACATTAGCAAATTTGCAGATGACACAAAGCTGGGTGGCAGTTTGATCTGTGAGGAGGATGCTATGAAAATGTAGGGTGACTTCGACAGGTTGGGGGAGTGGGCAGATGCATGGCAGATGAAGTTTAATGCAGATAAATGTGAGGTTATCCACTTTGGTAGCAAAAACAGGAAGGCAGATTACTATCAAAATGGCATCAAGTTGGGAAAAGGGGAAGTACAACGGGATCTGGGAGTCCTTATATATCAGTCTATGAAAGTAAGCATGCAGATACAGCAGGCAGTGAAGAAAACAAATGGCATATTGGCCTTTATAACAAGAGGAATCGAATATAGGAGCAAAGAGGTTCTTCTGCAGGTGTACAGAGTCCTAGTGAGACCACACCTGGAGTATTGTGTGCAGTTTTGGTCCCCTAATTTGAGAAGGACATGCTTGCTAATGTGGGAGTGCAGCGTAGGTTTACAAGGTTAATTCACGGGATGGCGGGACTGCCATATTGCTGAGAGAATAGAGCAGCTGGGCTTGTACATACTGGAGTTTAGAAGGATGGAGGGCTTCTCATTGAAACATATAAATTATTATGGGTTTGGACACGCTAGAGGCAGGAAATATGTTCCAGATATTGGGGGAGTCCAGAGCCAGGGGCCACAGTTTAAGAATAAGGAATAAGCAATTTAGAACGGAGACAAAGAAACACTTTTTCTCATAGAGATTGGTGAGTCTCTGGAATTCTCTGCCTCAGAGGGCAGTGGAGGCAGGTTCTCTGAATGCTTTCAAGAGAGACCTAGATAAGGCTCTTAAAACTAGCGGAGTCAGGGGATATGGGGAGAAGGCAGGAATAGAGTACTGATTGGGGATGATCAGCCATGATCACATTGAATGACGGTGCTGGCCCAAAGGGCCGAATGGCCTACTCCTGCACCTATTTTCTATTGTCCAATCAACTTGTGAATATTCCTATCTTATACCATCAAAGTTACACTAGTCCCCAATTTAGAATTTTAACTTGTGGGCCACCCTCCCTTCCTGCCACAGAGGGTAGTTGAGGCCAGTACATTGGCTATATTTAAGAGGGAGTTAGATGTGGCCCTTGTGGCTAAGGGGATCAGGGGGTATGGAGAGAAGGCAGGTACGGGGATACTGAGTTGGATGATCAGCCATGATCATAATGAATGGCGGTGCAGGCTCGAAGGGCCGAATGGCCTACTCCTGCACCTAATTTCTATGTTTCTATGTGATTTCCAGCTTATTTTATCGTCAATTGTAACCCCAAGAAATTTATTTTCATGCACTCTTTCATCTTTCCACCCCATTTATATTTATATTTACTAGTTTATTTATTCTGCAATTACCAAATAACATTATTTTAGTTTTACCTCAAATTAAATGAAATTGTATTCCTATCAAACCATATTTTCAATTTACCCATTTCTTTTATTATTTTATCCAATAGCTGTTTTAAATTCTCCCCAGAACAAAAAATATGTTATCATCTGCAAACAAAACCAGCCTCAAGGCATTGGACACATTACAAATATCATTTATGTACATGATAAATAATGTTGGGCCCAGCACTGACCCCTGTGGTACACCACAAACAATATCCAAGCATGTAGAATTATGACTACCCAGATTCACAAACTGTTGCCTGTTACTTAAGTAGCTTTTTATCCAGTCCAGTACTATTCCTCTGATTCCATACCTTTCCAATTTTTTTAATAAAATATTGTGATTAATTGTATCAAATGCTTTCTTTATGTCAATAAATATCCAAGCTGCATATAATTTATTATCAATGGCGTTTGTGATGTCTTCAATTGATTCTAATATTGCAAGTGATGTTGATCTGTTTGTTCTGAATCCATATTGACTTTCAGTGATTAATTTATTCTTTTCTACAAATTTATCTAATCTATTATTGAACATTTTTTCTAGTATTTTGGAAAATTGTGGGACTAAGGAAACAGGTCTATAGTTTGTAAAATGATGCTTGTTCCCAGTTTTGTATATTGGTATTATTTTTGCTATTTTCATTTGAATTTGAAAAGTACCGGTTTGGAAAGATAAATTACAGATGAATGTTAAAGGTTTGGAGATCACCTCAATGACCATCTTAACTAGCGACATGTCAATGTCGTTGAAATCGGTAGACTTTTTATTTTTACATGTTTTGACAATATCCAACTGTTCTTTTTCTTCTACTGCCATAAGAAACATAGAGCAGGGATTTCTCTCCACTAAGTTCTCAGGAGTTTCTCCAGATGTCCCTGGATCAGGGATTTGTTTAGCAGTCTGGTCCAATTATTTACAAAGAAATTACTAAAGCTAGATTTACATCTTCCATATTGTAATTTTCCTTATCCTTATCAATAAAATACTTCGGGTAATTTGTTCTCCCCGGACCATTTCTGATAATGCTATTACGTATGCTCCATATTCTTTTTATGTTGTTTTTGTTATCATCTAATTTCTTCTTATAATAATCTTTCTTGCTTTTTCTTATGATGTAAGTTAATTTATTTTTGTACTTTTTATATTTATTTTCTGTATCTTTAGTTCTATTTCTTATAAAATCTCTCTATAGGGCATTTTTTTTGCAAGCATCTTGTAATCCCTTTGTAATCATGGACATTTAGTATATTTTGATTTTCTATTATATTCTTTAATTGGACAATTTTTATCATATAACTAGACTAAGTGGGACCCGTTGGGTCCCGGCCTCACACGGGAGGGCTGGACACCCAACACAATATTTCCTCCTCTGCAGCAATTCCAACATTGCTGGCCAGTGGGAAGGGGTTTTCTGTTGTGCTAGTATGAGTGTTGTGGGCCGAAGGTACTCATTTCCAGAGGGCTAGTATGTCGGCCAAATTTGTCGGCCAAATTGATTTTTGGGCTGTCAGAACAGTCACTGAGGGCTGGCAGCTCAGTCACTGAGGGATGGCAGCTCAGTACAATCACTCGGTCCTGGCAGGCTGGCGGCTGAGAAACTGCCAGAAATTCTGCCCAAAACGTGAATGTTCCTATCTTATACCATCAAAGTTACACTAGTCCCAATTTAGAATTTTAACTTGTGGGCCCACCCTCCCTTTATCCACAACAAATTTAAAGCTAATAGAACTGTGAACATTGGTCCTAAAACATTCATCCAACTGACATTTCATGCACTACTGCCTGTCCCAATTTCCAAAGAGAATATCAGGCTTTGCTCGCCCGCATTGTGGCCTCTAAATATTGCCTGAGGAAACTTTCCTGAATTAATTTGACAAATTTCGTCCCATCTCAGTCCTTGACTCTCTGGCAGTCCCAGTCTATGTTGGGAAAGTTAAAATCCCCGATGATAGTTTATTTAATTAATTAATTTATTTTAGTTATTTCGAACAAGTAAAGACATTAAAGACATTAATAGTAACAAAATCGAAATTATCAAACAATTGGACATTACAATCAATATTTACAAGCAATGAAAAGAACAAAAAGCAAATTTCCAATGTCCAACTCTGTGTCTGTACAAGCTCGAAAAGGAGTGAGAAGAAGAATAACTTATTAAATCCCACCCTTTTTCTCCAACACTTTTACCATATTTAAAAATCAATTAATTAATAATAATAATACTACCCCAGGCAATTTCCCATAATACCTACAGACATATATATACATACAACTATTATACACATACAAACTTCATATATGAAGTAACCAAACATAAGTAAACAATTGTAAAGCAATAGACAAACATTAACCCCCACTTGTCAACCATCCCCTCCATCCCGGTACCCCTTGAAAATTATTTTTTTATATATCATTTAAAAATGATTCATGTTTGTACATTGCTTTAATTCCTCGTTCAATTTGTTCCACACTCCTACTCCACAAACCGAAATACAAAAGGTTTTTATAGTCGTACGGACTCTTTGTTTCTTAAAATTAAATATTCCTCTTAAATTGTAACCCCCCCCCCACACGCTCGTTAAATAATTTTTGAATGTTTCAAGGTAACTTTTTATTTTTGGCCCTAGACATTATCTGAGCTGTTTTGAATGTAACCAAATCTTCTAATTTTAATAATTTTGACTCTAAAAATAATGGATTCGTATGACCCAGATACTTGGCATTATGTATAATATGAATTGCTCTTTTTTGCATCATGGTTAATGAGTGTATCTAATTTTTATAGTTATTGCCCCAGACTTCTGCACAATAATTTAAGTAGGGCAGGATTAATGAACAATAAAGAATGCGGAGCGATTTATAATCCAGAGCCTGCTTGGCTTTGTATAATACAGAGATACTTTTGGACAATTTTAATTTTACATGTTTAATATGTAGTATAATGTGGATAAATGTGAGGTTATCCATTTTGGTGGCAAAAACAGGAAAGCAGACTATTATCTAAATGGTGGCCGATTGGGAAAGGGGGAGATGCAGCGAGACCTGGGTGTCATGGTACACCAGTCATTGAAGGTAGGCATGCAGGTGCAGCAGGCAGTAAAGAAAGCGAATGGTATGTTAGCTTTCATTGCTAAAGGATTTGAGTATAGGAGCAGAGAGGTTCTACTGCAGTTGTACAGGGTCTTGGTGAGACCACACCTGGAGTATTGCGTACAGTTTTGGTCTCCAAATCTGAGGAAGGACATTATTGCCATAGAGGGAGTGCAGAGACGGTTCACCAGACTGATTCCTGGGATGTCAGGACTGTCTTATGAAGAAAGACTGGATAGACTTGGTTTATACTCTCTAGAATTTAGAAGATTGAGAGGGGATCTTATAGAAACTTACAAAATTCTTAAGGGGTTGGACAGGCTAGATGCAGGAAGATTGTTCCCGATGTTAGGGAAGTCCAGGACAAGGGGTCACAGCTTAAGGATAAGGGGGAAATCCTTTAAAACCGAGATGAGAAGAACTTTTTTCACACAGAGAGTGGTGAATCTCTGGAACTCTCTGCCACAGAGGGTAGTTGAGGCCAGTACATTGGCTATATTTAAGAGGGAGTTAGATGTGGCCCTTGTGGCTAAGGGGATCAGGGGGTATGGAGAGAAGGCAGGTACGGGATACTGAGTTGGATGATCAGCCATGATCATAATGAATGGCGGTGCAGGCTCGAAGGGCCGAATGGCCTACTCCTGCACCTAATTTCTATGTTTCTATGTGATTTCCAGCTTATTTTATCGTCAATTGTAACCCCAAGAAATTTATTTTCATGCACTCTTTCATCTTCCACCCCATTTATCTTTATATTTACTAGTTTATTTATTCTGCAATTACCAAATAACATTATTTTAGTTTTACTCAAATTAAATGAAATTGTATTCCTATCAAACCATATTTTCAATTTACCCATTTCTTTTATTATTTTATCCAATAGCTGTTTTAAATTCTCCCCAGAACAAAAAATATGTGTATCATCTGCAAACAAAACCAGCCTCAAGGCATTGGACACATTACAAATATCATTTATGTACATGATAAATAATGTTGGGCCCAGCACTGACCCCTGTGGTACACCACAAACAATATCCAAGCATGTAGAATTATGACTACCCAGATTCACAAACTGTTGCCTGTTACTTAAGTAGCTTTTTATCCAGTCCAGTACTATTCCTCTGATTCCATACCTTTCCAATTTTTTTAATAAAATATTGTGATTAATTGTATCAAATGCTTTCTTTATGTCAATAAATATCCAAGCTGCATATAATTTATTATCAATGGCGTTTGTGATGTCTTCAATTGATTCTAATATTGCAAGTGATGTTGATCTGTTTGTTCTGAATCCATATTGACTTTCAGTGATTAATTTATTCTTTTCTACAAATTTATCTAATCTATTATTGAACATTTTTTCTAGTATTTTGGAAAATTGTGGGACTAAGGAAACAGGTCTATAGTTTGTAAAATGATGCTTGTTCCCAGTTTTGTATATTGGTATTATTTTTGCTATTTTCATTTGAATTTGAAAAGTACCGGTTTGGAAAGATAAATTACAGATGAATGTTAAAGGTTTGGAGATCCCCTCAATGACCATCTTAACTAGCGACATGTCAATGTCGTTGAAATCGGTAGACTTTTTATTTTTACATGTTTTGACAATATCCAACTGTTCTTTTTCTTCTACTGCCATAAGAAACATAGAGCAGGGATTTCTCTCCACTAAGTTCTCAGGAGTTTCTCCAGATGTCCCTGGATCAGGGATTTGTTTAGCCAGGTCTGGTCCAATATTTACAAAGAAATTACTAAAGCTATTAGTTACATCTTCCATATTGTAATTTTCCTTATCCTTATCAATAAAATACTTCGGGTAATTTGTTCTCCCCGGACCATTTCTGATAATGCTATTACGTATGCTCCATATTCTTTTTATGTTGTTTTTGTTATCATCTAATTTCTTCTTATAATAATCTTTCTTGCTTTTTCTTATGATGTAAGTTAATTTATTTTTGTACTTTTTATATTTATTTTCTGTATCTTTAGTTCTATTTCTTATAAAATCTCTCTATAGGGCATTTTTTTTGCAAGCATCTTGTAATCCCTTTGTAATCCATGGACATTTAGTATATTTTGATTTTCTATTATATTCTTTAATTGGACAATTTTTATCATATAACTAGACTAAGTGGGACCCGTTGGGTCCCGGCCTCACACGGGAGGGCTGGACACCCAACACAATATTCCTCCTCTGCAGCAATTCCAACATTGCTGGCCAGTGGGAAGGGGTTTTCTGTTGCGCTAGTATGAGTGTTGTGGGCCGAAGGTACTCATTTCCAGAGGGCTAGTATGTCGGCCAAATTTGTCGGCCAAATTGATTTTTGGGCTGTCAGAACAGTCACTGAGGGCTGGCAGCTCAGTCACTGAGGGATGGCAGCTCAGTACAATCACTCGGACCTGGCAGGCTGGCGGCTGAGAAACTGCCAGAAATTCTGCCCAAAACGTGAATGTTCCTATCTTATACCATCAAAGTTACACTAGTCCCAATTTAGAATTTTAACTTGTGGGCCCACCCTCCCTTTATCCACAACAAATTTAAAGCTAATAGAACTGTGGTCATTGGTCCTAAAACATTCATCCACTGACATTTCATGCAACTGCCTGTCCCAATTTCCAAAGAGAATATCAGGCTTTGCTCGCCCGCATTGTGGCCTCTAAATATTGCCTGAGGAAACTTTCCTGAATGCATTTGACAAATTTCGTTCCATCTCAGTCCTTGACACTCTGGCAGTCCCAGTCTATGTTGGGAAAGTTAAAATCCCCGATGATAGTTTATTTAATTAATTAATTTATTTTAGTTATTTCGAACAAGTAAAGACATTAAAGACATTAATAGTAACAAAATCGAAATTATCAAACAATTGGACATTACAATCAATATTTACAAGCAATGAAAAGAACAAAAAGCAAATTTCCAATGTCCAACTCTGTGTCTGTACAAGCTCGAAAAGGAGTGAGAAGAAGAATAACTTATTAAATCCCACCCCTTTTCCCCAACACTTCTACCATATTTAAAAATCAATTAATTAATAATAATAATACTACCCCAGGCAATTTCCCATAATACCTACAGACATATATATACATACAACTATTATACACATACAAACTTCATATATGAAGTAACCAAACATAAGTAAACAATTGTAAAGAAATAGACAAACATTAACCCCCACTTGTCAACCATCCCCTCCATCCCAGTACCGCTTGAAAATTATTTTTTTATATATCATTTAAAATGATTCATGTTTGTACATTGCTTTAATTCCTCGTTCAATTTGTTCCACACTCCTACTCCACAAACCGAAATACAAAAGGTTTTTATAGTCGTACGGACTCTTTGTTTCTTAAAATTAAATATTCTCTTAAATTGTAACCCCCCCCCCACACGCTCGTTAAATAATTTTGAATGTTTCAAGGTAACTTTTTATTTTTGGCCCTAGACATTATCTGAGCTGTTTTGAATGTAACCAAATCTTCTAATTTTAATTAATTTTGACTCTAAAAATAATTGGATTCGTATGACCCAGATACTTGGCATTATGTATAATATGAATTGCTCTTTTTTGCATCATGGTTAATGAGTGTATCTAATTTTTATAGTTATTGCCCCAGACTTCTGCACAATAATTTAAGTAGGGCAGGATTAATGAACAATAAAGAATGCGGAGCGATTTATAATCCAGAGCCTGCTTGGCTTTGTATAATACAGAGATACTTTTGGACAATTTTAATTTTACATGTTTAATATGTAGTATAATGTGGATAAATGTGAGGTTATCCATTTGGTGGCAAAAACAGGAAAGCAACTATTATCTAAATGGTGGCCGATTGGGAAAGGGGAGATGCAGCGAGACCTGGGTGTCATGGTACACCAGTCATTGAAGGTAGGCATGCAGGTGCAGCAGGCAGTAAAGAAAGCGAATGGTATGTTAGCTTTCATTGCTAAAGGATTTGAGTATAGGAGCAGAGAGGTTCTACTGCAGTTGTACAGGGTCTTGGTGAGACCACACCTGGAGATTGCGTACAGTTTTGGTCTCCAAATCTGAGGAAGGACATTATTGCCATAGAGGGAGTGCAGAGACGGTTCACCAGACTGATTCCTGGGATGTCAGGACTGTCTTATGAAGAAAGACTGGATAGACTTGGTTTATACTCTCTAGAATTTAGAAGATTGAGAGGGATCTTATAGAAACTTACAAAATTCTTAAGGGGTTGGACAGGCTAGATGCAGGAAGATTGTTCCCGATGTTAGGGAAGTCCAGGACAAGGGGTCACAGCTTAAGGATAAGGGGGAAATCCTTTAAAACCGAGATGAGAAGAACTTTTTTCACACAGAGAGTGGTGAATCTCTGGAACTCTCTGCCACAGAGGGTAGTTGAGGCCAGTACATTGGCTATATTTAAGAGGGAGTTAGATGTGGCCCTTGTGGCTAAGGGGATCAGGGGGTATGGAGAGAAGGGCAGGTACGGGATACTGAGTTGGATGATCAGCCATGATCATAATGAATGGCGGGTGCAGGCTCGAGGGCCGAATGGCCTACTCCTGCACCTAATTTCTATGTTTTCTATGTGATTTCCAGCTTATTTTATCGTCAATTGTAACCCCAAGAAATTTATTTTCATGCACTCTTTCATCTTCCACCCCATTTATCTTTATATTTACTAGTTTATTTATTCTGCAATTACCAAATAACATTATTTTAGTTTTACTCAAATTAAATGAAATTGTATTCCTATCAAACCATATTTTCAATTTACCCATTTCTTTTATTATTTTATCCAATAGCTGTTTTAAATTCTCCCCAGAACAAAAAATATGTGTATCATCTGCAAACAAAACCAGCCTCAAGGCATTGGACACATTACAAATATCATTTATGTACATGATAAATAATGTTGGGCCCAGCACTGACCCCTGTGGTACACCACAAACAATATCCAAGCATGTAGAATTATGACTACCCAGATTCACAAACTGTTGCCTGTTACTTAAGTAGCTTTTTATCCAGTCCAGTACTATTCCTCTGATTCCATACCTTTCCAATTTTTTTAATAAAATATTGTGATTAATTGTATCAAATGCTTTCTTTATGTCAATAATATCCAAGCTGCATATAATTTATTATCAATGGTGTTTTGTGATGTCTTCAATTGATTCTAATATTGCAAGTGATGTTGATCTGTTTGTTCTGAATCCATATTGACTTTCAGTGATTAATTTATTCTTTTCTACAAATTTATCTAATCTATTATTGAACATTTTTTCTAGTATGTTGGAAAATTGTGGGAGTAAGGAAACAGGTCTATAGTTTGTAAAATGATGCTTGTTCCCAGTTTTGTATATTGGTATTATTTTTGCTATTTTCATTTGAATTGGAAAAGTACCGTTTGGAAAGATAAATTACAGATGAATGGTAAAGGTTTGGAGATCCCCTCAATGACCATCTTAACTAGCGACATGTCAATGTGTTGAAATCGGTAGACTTTTTATTTTTACGTGTTTTGACAATATCCAGCAGTTGTTTTTCTTCTACTGCCGTAAGAAACATAGAGCAGGGATTTCTCTCCACTAAGTTCTCAGGAGTTTCTCCAGATGTCCCTGGATCAGGGATTTGTTTAGCCAGGTCTGGTCCAATATTTACAAAAAAATTATTAAAGCTATTAGTTACATCTTCCATATTGTGATTTTCCTTATCCTTATCAATAAAATACTTTGGGTAATTTGTTCTCCCCGGACCATTTCTGATAATGCTATTAAGTATGCTCCATATTCTATTTATGTTGTTTTTATTATCATCTAATTTCATCTTATAATAAACTTTCTTGCTTTTTCTTATGATGTAAGTTAATTTATTTTTGTACTTTTTATATTTATTTTCTGTATCTTTAGTTCTATTTCTTATAAAATCTCTCTATAGGGCATTTTTTTTTGCAAGCATTTGTAATCCCTTTGTAATCCATGGACATTTAGTATATTTTGATTTTCTATTATATTCTTTAATTGGACAATTTTTATCATATAACTAGACTAAGTGGGACCCGTGGGTCCCGGCCTCACACGGGGGCTGGACACCCAACACAATATTCCACCTCTGCAGCAATTCCAACATTGCTGGCCAGTGGGAAGGGGTTTTCTGTTGCGCTAGTATGAGTGTTGTGGGCCGAAGGTACTCATTTCCAGAGGGCTAGTATGGAAATTTGTCGGCCAAATGGATTTTTGGGCTGTCAGAACAGTCACTGAGGGCTGGCATCTCAGTCACTGAGGGATGGCAGCTCAGTCACTGAGGGATGGCAGCTCAGTACAATCACTCGGACCTGGCAGGCTGGCGGCTGAGAAACTGCCAGAAATTCTGCCCAAAACAGGTGAGACTGTAAGAGAGGAGGATGAAGAGGGTGGACTGGCAGTTCAGTCACTTACAGCTGTGGGCTGGCAGTTCACTAACTCACGGCTCGTGGGCTGGCAGTGAAGTCACTCATGCCTTGTACGCTGGCAGTTCACTCAGTCACCTCACCTACCTTCAGCCCACCCCCCCCCACCACACTCTGCTCCTTGCCATTCCCCTCCCACTCACACATTCAATGCATCTCCAAACAACCTCCCCTCCCATGCACTCTCAGTGGCTCTCCCACAGAGCAGCCATTCCTGCATATTAGGTTCTATTGGGATGAAGAACACAGCATTAAAAGTACAAAAAGGTTTTATTAAAGTTTAAAATGTGAATGACTCTTGAAATATAAGAACAATTTAAATTTTAAAGATGAGATTTATTAAGTTTTTACTTGTGTGTCTTGTTGCGTCTTGTTGTGTTCTGCTGCTCACTGCCTCTTGATGACTATTTCCTGGTGATAAAAAGAGACAATTTTAATATAGAGAAAGTCAGCGGTCAAATTTTAAGAAGGAAAATCTGAGAATATCTCAGAAGTCTTCATTCAACGAAGCACGCTATTAATGACAACATTCTTGGGCGATGTTCCATCCTTCACGAAACCTTTGACATTTCCCTTCAGATTTCTGTTGAGCTAGTACGTTAGGCCAAAGGTACTGGTTTCCAGAGGGCTAGTATGGAGTTTGTGGGCGGAATGGATTTTTGGGCTGGCAGCTCAGTCACTGAGGCCTGTACTGGCAGGGCAGGGGGGGGGGGGGGGGGCACCAAAAGCTTGGTGTTGCTGAAGACATCTGGAAGAGTTCTGTCCACAAACTTCAAAAGCATTCTCTCCTAATCATTGGACATTCATCTTCAGTAGGGGGTGCATCCTATAGCCAGGCGGAGGGCAGTGTCTTGAGGTGGGGGATGTCAGTGGAGGAGGGGGGCAGTGAGCAATTTACTCATGACCTGTGGACTCACTCACTGTGTTGGGATTAACTCATGGCCTTTGGACTGACTCTCACAGCTTGTGGACTGACTGATGCCCAACTTCTGGAGTCACGTCTGACTTGTGCAAACTCAAAACTGTAACACCTACATTGAGGAACAGCTACTTCCTGACAGCCATCAAGCTATTAAACATATCAAATAAGCTCTGAACTACGAAATACCATATTATTTCACACACACACACACACATATATATTCACATGCACTCACACACATATGCACACACACTCACACTCATATTCACACACATATAATCTTGCACACACACATATATATATACACACGCGCACATATTCACACACACACACACGTGTATATATATATTCACATGCACACACATATTCACACACAAATATTCAGACACACACACACATATTCACACACACACACACACACACACACGTGTATATATATATTCACACACACACACATATTCACACACAAATATTCAGACACACACACACATATTCACACACACACACATCGGGAGGTTTCACGGCAGTTGGGTCACGGTACACCAAATGGATTACACGCGATGTACTGCTGGTAGGCACATACCATCGTTTCCAACTCCATCTTCCAGAGAGATGCTTAGCGAACATTGGCCCTTTGCTCACTGCATTTCATCAACACTAAAGCATTATTTGTGTTTTTTCTTGATTCCTTTGGCACTAAAAGTTTCAGAAGTAATAAAACCGGCTGTATATTTTCTTATTTATTTATTTATTTATTTACATAATCGCCCATGGTTCTCAAGTGGGTTTTTACGTACAAAATGAAAACGCATCTGAAGTAAAATTTACAGCCAGATTTATCACTTGTGAGAATTTTGAGATACCAAAGGAATCAAGAAAAAACATGAATAATGCCTTACTGTTGATGAAATGCAGTGAGCAAACACGATAATCCCAATATTCTAAATTACGATATCTGCACAGCCAATGTTTACCAAGCACTTTAGCTTCTGTTGTTCTTTCCATTCTCGCTTCTCTTTACCTTCATTTCATTTCACGTTTGGAATTCCAATGTTGGGTTCATGTCTCTCACACTTACCCCAACTTCCACAATTTTTTTCAGAGCACAAATTCAACATTTTGGCGTTTATTAACAGATAGGAAAGTACGCGTTTCTTGCATTAATAACATATACTGGAAGTTACGGATGTCTTCAGATGGATTGAGCGGTTCCGTGTGTCAAGTCCTATTACCTTGTGACCTTACGTGACCTTACGTGCAACCCCCTATTCACACAAACATTCACGCACACACATATATTCACACACACACACATATATTCATACACACACAGATTCACTCACACACATTCAGACACACACGTACACACACACATATTCACACACGCAAACTCAATGACACTCACATTCACCAAAGACCCACACTAGCACATAGACTCATATACATACACTCATACACACGGACTCACTCACTCACATATATATATACACAGACTCATCCCTCACCTCAAGACACTGCCGTACGGGTGGTAAATGTCGTGCAGCCAAGGGCAGCTTCAGGCGGGGTTGTCGTGAACTGATGAGGGGGGGGGGGGGGGATGTCCACATGCAGGGGATGTGGACGGCTTCAGTAGGGGTGCATCCGATAGCCAGGCGGAGGGCAGCGTCTTGAGGTGTCAGTGAAGGAGAGGGGTAGTGAGCGATTTACTCATGACCTGTGGACTCACTGCCTTGGGATTAACTCATGGCCTTTGGACTGACTCTCACAGCTTGTGGACTGACTAATTCCCGACTTCAGGAGTCACGTTCGACTTATGTAAACTCAAAACTGTAACATCTACATTGAGGAACAGCTTCTTCCTGACAGCCACTACACTATTAAACTTAACAAATAAGCTCTGAACTACGAAATATTATATTATTTCACACACACACACATATATTCACATGCACTCACACACATATGCACACACTCATATCACACACACATATAATCACGCACACGCACACACATATAATCGCACACTCATATTCACTCGCACACATATTCAGACTCACACATGTACACACACATACATATAGACACACGCACATATTCACACACACACACACACACTCACTCACACGCACACACACATGTAAATATTCACACACACACACATGTAAATATTCACACACACACACACATATATTCACACACACACACACACACACACACACACACACACACAACACACACACACACACACACACACACATCACACACACACACACACACACACACACACACACACACACACACACACACCACACACACAGGGAGTTTCACGGCAGTCGGGTCACGACCCATGACCCGTACTGTTGCTCATACATTTTCATCAACACTAAAGCATTATTAGTGTTTTTCTTGATTCCTTTAGCATCTAAAAAGTTTCAGAAGTGATAAATCTAGCTGTATTTTTTTTTAAATCGCCCATGGTTCACAAGTGGGTTTTTACGATACAAAATGAAAACGCATCTGAAGTAAAATTTACAGACAGATTCATCACTTCTGAGAATTTTTGGATACCAAAGGAATCAAGAAAAAAACACGTTTATGCCTTATTGTTGATGAAATGCAGTGAGCAAACACGATAATTCCAATATTTTCAATCACGATATCTACACAGCCAATGTTTACCAAGCACTTTAGCTGCTGTTGTCCCTTCAATTCTTGCTTCTCTTTTCCTACATTTCATTTAACGTTTGGAATTCTAATGTTGGGTACATGTCTCTCACACTTACCCAACTTCACATTTTTTTTAGAGCACAAATTCAACATTTGGCGGTTTTTAACAGATAGGAAAGTACGCGTTCTTGCATTAATAACATATACTGGAAGTGACGGATATCTTCAGATGGTTTGAGTACTTCCGTGCGTTAAGTCCTATTACCTTGTGACCTTACGTGCAACCCCCTATTCACACACACATTCACGCAATCACACATATATATTCTCACACACATATATATTCAGACACACATATATACTCCACACATACATATATTCACACACACACATATATATATATATATATATATATATATATATATATTCACACACACACACATATATATTCTCACACACATATATTCAGACACACATATATACTCACACACACATATATATATATATATATATATATATATATATTCACACACACACACATAAATATTCACACACACATATATTCACACACACCACTAAAATACACTGTGCAAAACGAATATTCAAATTGTGCTGTAGAGTCTTTTGGTGAAACGGATTTGGTTAAATGCTGCTTTTAAATAACGTCCAACAAACACAGACTTACCATAGAGAAAGCAGCCGAATATTTGAGCGAATCTTTTCATCCCCTTCAAACTAGAGACAATTGGGTGAAAAAGTACTCACCTGGGAGCAGAGCTGCAGCTCAGAGCGCCGTGACCCTTTCACTTCGTGGCCGGCAAGAAAGTGAGTTGAAGCGGGACGCTTCCGGGTTTTATAGCCCGTCCCTCCCCTGCCACCAGCGGGGCAGCAGACAGAATGGGGAATGATGTAAACACATTAATATCTCGGTCATATTTCATCGAGCGGAAAAATCCTCGGCACCCATGCGGCAGAGGGGGGCTCTGAGGGAGGTGGCCAAAAATGATGGCCGTAGGTGGCGGCGTTCTCTCGGAAATCGCAGCACAGATCGGGAAAAGCGGTCAAGAACTGAGTTTTAGTAATGTAGATAATAAAACATTATTGATATGGTTACATTCAGGAAATGTTTGAGGTTGCGTTACTTTTCTCTACCGAGCCCTATTGCATCAGACCATCTTTTAAAACCCAACTCAGGACCCTGTCTTTAAAGAAGGCATAGGTAGGTTTTGTGCCCTTCAAGAACCTGTTTATGGGTAACACTGTAATTTGAACTATTAAGCAAACAACTTAAATCTTTCAAAGTCAGATTTTTTCCTGCTAACAAGACATTAGAGAAACATATACAATAGTTGCAGTAGTAGGGGCCATTCAGCCCTTCGAGCCTACACTGCCATTCAATATGATCATGTTTGATTATCCAACTCAGTATCCTGTACCTGCCTTCTCCCTGATACCCCCTGATCCCTTTAGCCACAAGGGCCGGCCACATCTAACTCCCTCTTAAATATAATCCATGAACTGTGGCCTCAAATAATTCCACAGTTTCACCACTCTCTGTGTGGGAAAACATGTTTTCCTCAATCTCAATCCTAAAATACTTCCATCTTATCCTTAAACTGTGACACCTAGTTCTGGACTTCCCCAACATCGGGAACAATCTTCCTGCATCTAGCCTGTCCAACCCCTTAAGAATGTTGTAACTTTCTATAAGTTCCCCACTCGATCTTCTAAATTCTAGCGAGTACAAGCCGAGTCTGTCCAATCTTTATTCATATGAAAGTCCTGACATCCCAGGAATCAGTCTGGTGAACCTTCTCTGTACTCCCTCTATGGCAAGAATGTATTTCCTCAGATTAGGACCACAACTCCACACAATACTCCAGGTGTGGTCTCACCAAGACCCCGTACAACTGCAATGTATCCCCCCTGCTCCTATACTCAACTCGTCTTGTTATGAAGGCCAACAGGCCAAAACTGTACGCAATACTCCAGTCGTGGTCTCACCAAGACCCCGTACAACTGCAGTACAACCTCCCTGTTCCTATACTCAACTCATTTTGCTATGAATGCTAACATACCATTGGCTTTCTTCACTGCCTGCTGCTCTGTATTCGTCAATATCCAAATTGATCCCGACCCCAAATTAATAACCTTGG
>JAWMAR010000588.1:418125-444289 GCA_036785375.1 Leucoraja ocellata
CACACTCACCCCCCCACACTCTCCCCCCCACACTCTCCCCACCCCCCACACTCCTCCCCCCCCACACTCTCCCCCCACACTCACCCCCCCACACACTCTCCCCACACACTCACACCCCCCACACTCCTCCCCCCCCACACTCTCGCCCCCACACTCACCATCCTCCCCACTCTCCCCCCCACACACTCTCCCCCCACACTCTCCCCCCCCACACTCACACCCCCCCACACTCTCCCCCCCACAACTCACCCCCCCCCACCACACTCTCCCCCCCACACACTCTCCCCCACATACTCTCTCCCCCCCACACTCTCTCCCCCCCACACTTCCCTCCCACTATCTCTCCCCCCCCACACTCTCCCCCACACACTCCCCCCCACACTCTCCCCCCACACTCTCCTCCCACACTCTCCCCCCCACACTCTCCCCCCCCACACTCACCCCCCCACCCACACTCTCCCCCCCACACTCTCCCCCCACACTCATCCCCCCCACACTCTCCCCCCACACTCTCCCCCCACACTCTCCCCCCCCCACACTCCACCCCCCCCCCACACTCTCCTCCCCACACTCTCCCCACCACACTCTCCCTCCCACACTCTCCCCCACACTCTCCCCACCACAACTCTCTCCTCTCCTCCCCTCCGCACTCCTCCCTCTACTCTCCTCCCCTCTCCTCTCCTCCCCTCCCCTCTCCTCCCCTCCCCTCTCTTCTCCTATCTCCCCTCTCCTCTCCTCCCCCGCTCCTCCCCTCTTCCTCCCCTCCTCTCTCCTCACCTCCCTGAGTTT
Source organism: Leucoraja ocellata (assembly GCA_036785375.1). Classification (NCBI taxonomy): domain Eukaryota; kingdom Metazoa; phylum Chordata; class Chondrichthyes; order Rajiformes; family Rajidae; genus Leucoraja; species Leucoraja ocellata. The sequence goes on from JAWMAR010000588.1 coordinate 418,915, forward strand.
TAGACATTGTTCTGATATGGCCAAGGTTATTAATTTGGGGTCGGGATCAATTTGGATATTGACGAATACAGAGCAGCAGGCAGTGAAGAAAGCCAATGGTATGTTAGCATTCATAGCCATTCATAGCAAAATGACTTGAGTATAGGAACAGGGAGGTCCTACTGCAGTTGTACGGGGTCTTGGTGAGACCACAACTGAAGTATTGCGTACAGTTTTGGCCTGTTGGCCTTCATAACAAGACGAGTTGAGTATAGGAGCAGGGGGGATACATTGCAGTTGTACAGGGTCTTGGTGAGACCACACCTGGAGTATTGCGTGCAGTTTTGGTCTCCATATCTGAGGAAAGACATTCTTGCCATAGAGGGAGTACAGAGAAGGTTCACCAGACTGATTCCTGGGATGTCAGGACTTTCATATGAATAAAGATTGGTCAGACTCGACTTGTACTCGCTAGAATTTAGAAGATCGAGGGGGATCTTATAGAAAGTTACAACATTCTTAAGGGGTTGGACAGGCTAGATGCAGGAAGATTGTTCCCGATGTTGGGGAAGTCCAGAACTAGGTGTCACAGTTTAAGGATAAGATGGAAGTCTTTTAGGATTGAGATGAGGAAAACATGTTTTTCCCACACAGAGAGTGGTGAAACTGTGGAATTATCTGCCTGCCACAGAAGGTAGTTGAGGCCACAGTTCATGGTCTATATTTAAGAGGGAGTTAGATGTGGCCGGCCCTTGTGGCTAAAGGGATCAGGGGGTATCAGGGAGAAGGCAGGTACAGGATACTGTGTTGGATAATCAAACATGATCATATTGAATGGCGGTGTAGGCTCGAAGGGCTGAATGGCCCCTACTCCTGCAACTATTGTATATGTTTCTCTAATGTCTTGTTAGCAGGAAAAAATCTGACTTTGAAAGATTTAATTTGTTGCTTAATAGTTCAAATTACAGTGTTACCCATAAACAGGTTCTTGAAGGGCACAAAACCCTACCAATGCCATTCTTTAAAGACAGGGTCCTGAGTTGGTGTTTTAAAAGATGGTCTGATGCAATAGGGCTCGGTAGAGAAAAGTAACGCAACTCAAACATTTCCTGAATTTAACCCATATCAATAATGTTTTATTATCTACATTACTAAAACTCAGTTCTTGACCGCTTTTCCAGATCGGTGCTGCGATTTCCGAGAGAACGCCGCCACCTACGGCCGTCATTTTTGGCCACCTCCCTCAGAGCCCCCCTCTGCCGCATGTGTGCCGAGGATTTTTCCGCTCGATGAAATATGACCGAGATATTAATGTGTTTACATCATTCCCCATTCTCTCTGCTGCCCCCGCTGGTGGCAGGGGAGGGAGGGGCTATAAAACCCGGAAGCGTCCCGCTTCAACTCACTTTCTTGCCGGCCACGAAGTGAAAGGGTCACGGCGCTCTGAGCTGCAGCTCTGCTCCCAGGTGAGTACTTTTTCACCCAATTGTCTCTAGTTTGAAGGGGATTGAAAAGATTCGCTCAAATATTCGGCTGCTTTCTCTATGGTAAGTCTGTGTTTGTTGGACGTTATTTAAAAGCAGCATTTAACCAAATCCGTTTCACCAAAAGACTCTACAGCACAATTTGAATATTCGTTTTGCACAGTGTATTTTAGTGGTGTGTGTGAATATATGTGTGTGTGTGAATATATGTGTGTGTGTGTGAATATTTATGTGTGTGTGTGTGAATATATATATATATATATATATATATATATATATACACACACATATACTCACACACACACATATATATATATATATACATATATATATATATATATATATATATATATATATATATATATATATATATAATATATATATAGATATATATATATAGATATATATATTGTGTGTGAGTATATATGTGTGTCTGAATATATATGTGTGTGAGAATATATATGTGTGATTGCGTGAATGTGTGTGTGAATAGGGGGTTGCACGTAAGGTCACAAGGTAATAGGACTTAACGCACGGAAGTACTCAAACCATCTGAAGATATCCGTCACTTCCAGTATATGTTATTAATGCAAGAAACGCGTACTTTCCTATCTGTTAAAAACCGCCAAAATGTTGAATTTGTGCTCTGAAAAAAATTGTGGAAGTTGGGTAAGTGTGAGAGACATGTACCCAACATTAGAATTCCAAACGTTAAATGAAATGTAGGAAAAGAGAAGCAAGAATTGAAGGGACAACAGCAGCTAAAGTGTTTGGTAAACATTGGCTGTGTAGATATCGTGATTGAAAATATTGGCATTATCGTGTTTGCTCACTGCATTTCATCAACAGTAAGGCATAAACGTGTTTTTTCTTGATTCCTTTGGTATCTAAAAATTCTCAGAAGTGATGAATCTGGCTGTAAATTTTACTTCAGATGCGTTTTCATGTTGTACGTAAAAACTCACTTGTGAACCATGGGCGATTTAAAAAAAAAATACAGCCAGATTTATCACTTCTGAAACTTTTTAGATGCCAAAGGAATCAAGAAAAAACACTAATAATGCTTTAGTGTTGATGAAATGTAGTGAGCAACAGTACGGGTCATGGGTCGTGACCCGACTGCCGTGAAACCTCCCCGTGTGTGTGTGTGTGTGTGTGTGTGTGAATATTTACATGTGTGTGTGTGCGTGTGAGTGAATATGTGTGTGTGTGTGTGTGTGTGTGTGTGTGCATGTGAGTGAATATGTGTGTGTGTGTGTGTGTGTGAATATGTGCGTGTGTCTATATGTATGTGTGTGTACATGTGTGAGTCTGAATATGTGTGCAAGTGAATATGATTGCGATTATATGTGTGTGCGTGTGCGTGATTATATGTGTGTGTGAATATGAGTGTGTGTGCATATGTGTGTGAGTGCATGTGAATATATGTGTGTGTGTGTGTGAAATAATATAATATTTCGTAGTTCAGAGCTTATTTGTTAAGTTTAATAGTGTGGTGGCTGTCAGGAAGAAGCTGTTCCTCAATGTAGATGTTACCGTTTTGAGTTTACATAAGTCGAACGTGACTCCTGAAGTCGGGCATCAGTCAGTCCACAAGCTGTGAGTCAGTCCAAAGGCCATGAGTTAATCCCAAGGCAGTGAGTCCGCAGGTCATGAGTAAATCGCTCACTACCCCCTCTCCTCCACTGACACCTCAAGACGCTGCCCTCCGCCTGGCTATCGGATGCACCCCCTACTGAAGCCGTCCACATCCCCTGCATGTGGACACCCCCCCCCCCCTTCTCATCAGTTCACGACAACCCCCGCCTGAAGCTGCCCTTGGCTGCACGGCATTTACCACCCGTAGGGCAGTGTCTTGAGGTGAGGGATGAGTCTGTGTATATATATGTGTGTGTGTGTGTGATTAAGTCTGTGTGTGTGAGTGAGTCCGTGTGTATGAGTGTGTGTGTATGAGTCTATGTGTTAGTGTGGGTCTTTGTGTGAATGTGAGTGTCATTGAGTTTGTGTGTGCGTGAATGAGTCTGTTTTTGAATATGTGTATGAGAATGTGTGTGAGTGTGTGTACGTGTGTGTCTGAATGTGTGTGAGTGAATCTGTGTGTGTATGAATATATGTGTGTGTGAATATATGTGTGTGTGTGAATATATGTGTGTGTGTGAATATATGTGTGTGTGTGAATATATGTGTGTGTGTGAATATATGTGTGTGAATATATGTGTGTGTGAATATATGTGTGTGTGTGAATATATGTGTGTGTGTGTGCGTGAATGTTTGTGTGAATAGGGGGTTGCACGTAAGGTCACGCAAGGTCACAAGGTAATAGGACTTGACACACGGAGCCGCTCAATCCATCTGAAGACATCCGTAACTTCCAGTATATGTTATTAATGCAAGAAACGCGTACTTTCCTATCTGTTAATAACCGCCAAAATGTTGAATTTGTGCTCTGAAAAAAATTGTGGAAGTTGGGGTAAGTGTGAGAGACATGAACCCAACATTAGCATTCCAAACGTGAAATGAAATGAAGGTAAAGAGAAGCGAGAATGGAAGGAACAACAGAAGCTAAAGTGCTTGGTAAACATTGGCTGTGCAGATATCGTAATTTAGAATATTGGGATTATCGTGTTTGCTCACTGCATTTCATCAACAGTAAGGCATTATTCATGTTTTTTTCTTGATTCCTTTGCTATCTCAAAATTCTCACAAGTGATAAATCTGGCTGTAAATTTTACTTCAGATGCGTTTTCATTTTGTACGTAAAAACCCACTTGAGAACCATGGGCGATTATGTAAAAAAAAATAAAATAAAAAAGAAAATATACAGCCAGTTTTATTACTTCTGAAACTTTTTAGTTGCCAAAGGAATCAAGAAAAAAACACAAATAATGCTTTAGTGTTGATGAAATGCAGTGAGCAAAGGGCCAATGTTCGCTAAGCATCTCCCTGGAAGATGGAGTTGGAAACGATGGTATGTGCCTACCAGCAGTACATCGTGTGTAATCCATTTGGTGTACCGTGACCCAACTGCCGTGAAACCTCCGTGTGTGTGTGAATATGTGTGTGTGTGTCTGAATATTTGTGTGTGAATATGTGTGTGTGTGCATGTGAATATATATATATACACGTGTGTGTGAATATGTGCGCGTGTGTATATATATGTGTGTGTGCAAGATTATATGTGTGTGAATATGAGTGTGAGTGTGTGTGCATATGTGTGTGAGTGCATGTGAATATATATGTGTGTGTGTGTGTGTGTGTGTGAAATAATATGGTATTTTGTAGTTCAGAGCTTATTTGATATGTTTAATAGCTTGATGGCTGTCAGGAAGTAGCTGTTCCTCAATGTAGGTGTTACAGTTTTGAGTTTGCACAAGTCAGACGTGACTGCAGAAGTTGGGCATCAGTCAGTCCACAAGCTGTGAGAGTCAGTCCAAAGGCCATGAGTTAATCCCGACAGTGAGTGAGTCCACAGGTCATGAGTAAATTGCTCACTGCCCCCCTCCTCCACTGACATCCCCCACCTCAAGACACTGCCCTCCGCCTGGCTATAGGATGCACCCCCTACTGAAGATGAATGTCCAATGATTAGGAGAGAATGCTTTGAAGTTGTGGACAGAACTCTTCCAGATGTCTTCAGCAACACCAAGCATTTTGGTGCCCCCCCCCTCCCCTGCCCTGCCAGTACAGGCCTCAGTGACTGAGCTGCCAGCCCAAAAATCCATTCCGCCCACTAACTCCATACTACCCTCTGGAAACCAGTACCAAAATCTGAAGGGAAATGTCAAAGGTTTCGTGAAGGATGGAACATCGCCCAAGAATGTTGTCATTAATAGCGTGCTTCGTTGAATGAAGACTTCTGAGATATTCTCAGATTTTCCTTCTTAAAATTTGACCGCTGACTTTCTCTATATTAAAATTGTCTCTTTTTATCACCAGGAAATAGTCATCAAGAGGCAGTGAGCAGCAGAACACAACAAGACGCAACAAGACACAAGTAAAAACTTAATAAATCTCATCTTTAAAATTTAAATTGTTCTTATATTTCAAGAGTCATTCACATTTTAAACTTTAATAAAACCTTTTTGTACTTTTAATGCTGTGTGTTCTTCATCCCAATAGAACCTAATATGCAGGAATTCAGATTCAGATTCAGATTCAGATTCAATTTTAATTGTCATTGTCAGTGTACAGTACAGAGACAACGAAATGCATTTAGCATCTCCTTTGAAGAGCGGCATAGCAAACGATTTTGAATAAAAAAAATAAATAATAAGTGTCCGGGGGGGGGGGGTGGTTGGCAGTCACCGAGGTACGTTGTTTAGTAGAGTGACAGCGGCCGGAAAGAAGCTGTTCCTCGACCTGCTGGTTCGGCAACGGAGAGACCTGTAGCGCCTCCCAGATGGTAGGAGGGTAAACAGTCCATGGTTGGGGTGAGAGCAGTCCTTGGCGATGCTGAGCGCCCTCCGCAGACAGCGCTTGCTTTGGACAGACTCAATGGAGGGGAGCGTGGAACCGGTGATGCGTTGGGCAATTTTCACCACCCTCTGCAATGCCTTCCGGTCGGAGACAGAGCAGTTGCCATACCATACTGTGATGCAGTTGGTAAGAATGGCTGCTCTGTGGGAGAGCCAGTGAGAGTGCATGTGGGGGGAGGTTGTTTGGAGATGCACTGAATGTGTGAGTGGGAGGGGAATGGCAAGGAGCAGAGTGTGGGGGGGTGTGGGCTGAAGGTAGGTGAGGTGACTGAGTGAACTGCCAGAGTACAAGGCGTGAGTGGCTTCACTGCCAGCCCACGAGCCGTGAGTTAGTGAACTGCCAGCCCACCAGCTGTAAGTGACTGAACTGCCAGTCCACCCTCTTCATCCTCCTCTCTTACAGTCTCACCTGTTTTGGGCAGAATTTCTGGCAGTTTCTCAGCCGCCAGCCTGCCAGGTCCGAGTGATTGTACTGAGCTGCCATCCCTCAGTGACTGAGCTGCCATCCCTCAGTGACTGAGCTGCCAGCCCTCAGTGACTGTTCTGACAGCCCAAAAATCCATTTGGCCGACAAATTTCCATACTAGCCCTCTGGAAATGAGTACCTTCGGCCCACAACACTCATACTAGCGCAACAGAAAACCCCTTCCCACTGGCCAGCAATGTTGGAATTGCTGCAGAGGTGGAATATTGTGTTGGGTGTCCAGCCCTCCCGTGTGAGGCCGGGACCCAACGGGTCCCACTTAGTCTAGTTATATGATACAAATTGTCCAATTAAAGAATATAATAGAAAATCAAAATATACTAAATGTCCATGAATTATAAAGGGATTACAAAATGCTTGCAAAAAAAATGCCCTATTCAGAGATTTTATAAGAAAGAGAACTAAAGATACAGAAAATAAATATAGACTTCCGGTGGCGCTATGGAGACTTAAGGTCCAGCGCCAACCAGCTCCGTACCGAGGAAACAAAAACCGGGAGAAAATCGGGACCTACCTGCAGCGATCGTAATCTGAAACGGCAGCCTGCGTGACGTCATCAGGCCTGCGACTTAAGGTATGTCGCTACAACACACCCCCCCTCGTGGAAAAAAATCGGGTAAAGGAAGACCCCAGATGGAAGAGGAAGGCCCTACAGAAGCCTCGGCCTCAGTTACAGCGATGGTCCAGGAAGATCTTCCAAAGAAAATTAAAGGGAAAAAATAGTAAGATTAAACGAGAACTTACCAGTTTGAAGTTTGATCTGTATTTTATGAGGAGGAACGTTGAGGGAATACATGAAAGAAGCCCGCTACTGCGCATGCGTGTCATCCTTCAAAGCAGCGGTGTGAGGTCACAGATACCCTATATTGACCTAAAATAGCAAGATTATCAAAGAGATACCAGCTTAACATATGACCCTATGAGGGTGGGAGCGGAGGGCATGTATTCCCTCAACGTTCCTCCTCATAAAATACAGATCAAACTTCAAACTGGTAAGTTCTCGTTTAATCTTACTATTTTACTTCGGAGTCACGTGAGGGACTCCATGAAAGATTTCAAAGCTCTGTGACCTCATGCCGTGGAAACGAGTCCATGCTTCACAACTGCCTTGGTAGTTAGAGAGAAATTGTTAATTATATTCAAAGCATTCATACCAATTATTTAATGGTAATGATAAATAATATCGAATTAATTCAAATCATAACCCTGTATTCTTCAGGGATAAATTATCATACAGAACTTAAAATTGTTCCCCGAAAAAACGTTCCCATACTGCTAACTGGTTTGTTAACATTTCTGAAACGTATTCTCCAACAACCATCCTGCAATCCTGAGGATTTGGTCCATGGATACATCAAGGCGTTTTGCTGCAGATGTAGCTGCAGCCCTGGTGGGGTGAGAATTAAATATGTTATTGTCCACTCCCGCCTATCATATCCCATATTTCAGCCACCGCGAAATGGTCTGAGTTACACTCTATGGTACAGTATCTTATAGCTGATTAAACGCCAATTCCTTGCCTCTGATAGCCTTATTTCCTTACTGTATAACAAAACCGTACTTTACTATACAGAGGCATTGTCCTCCGGGTAGGCCATCAATTCTATGACCTGCCCCGCTAATCCTGGCCTATTTTGTTTAATAATACGGTCCTGGATCACAAACCCCAATCTTCGTGCCGCAATAGTGAAGCCATCCAGTCTTACTTTTAGCAATAACTGGAGCTTATACACTGTGACTAGCGCTATCAGCATTCCATTTCTAGTTAGTTATCCAGATTTAATGCTGTAGCCGGCGACCAATTCCTAGCAAGATCAAAGCCACACTTACATTCCAAATATAGTTATCTTACTGTTTCTTGCCATTAATAACTTGACAATGCACTTTCGGCACTATTCACAGTGCTGAAACACAGTCATCCATATTGCAGGCTGGTAAGCAACTGTAGCACCCCCGGAACATCCTTATTTCTGTGGTCCAGAAAGTTATCATGGCAGTAATTAGTCCATTTTAATATGACCTAAATACTGTTATAGAGTAGACCTTCTTCGTGCTGCTGTGATCATGTCCACAGTTCTTTTGATAGCCCCATGTCCCATAGCGGTGTTTTAGAGTCTACAACCTACTAAATCAATATTTTCTATGACATGGATAGCTATCCTCAGTTACTGGATGCACCAGCAACTTAGGACTACGTCTACCGTTATACATAGTTCCAGCACCATGTCCTGTACCCCGGAAAACCATAGTTGGGTAAGCCAATCAGGTACTAAGACATCCCCAATGCCGATTCCTGTTGAATGTCCCTTCGTACCCCAAATTTATAAATAGACAAGGAGGTAATACATAAATGAAAAACCCCTCCCCTAGTGCAGTGAAACAGCATCTGTAGCTTCTGCCTCAGGATCTGGTATCAATGATACATACCTCGGTAACTGGTGATTTAACCCCGGATACAATTCTAATATCCGGCCTTACCTACTTTACTGATTTTAGCAAATACCATCTATCCAACTTCCATTTAGTACTTCCAATAATTTTTTCGTGGCCTGGTGTCTGCCACTGATTTAATATCCCTGGTAGATACGTAGCCCATAACCAAATATTCCTTTGGACACACCATTCCCAAGTTTAATTTGCCAATTCATCACAAGCTGGTGATATCTTTCCACCCATATGACTTAAATATGCCATCACCGAGGTATTATCGATCTACCATCTACCATGCTGCAGTTTCATTCCTGAGCAATAAGATTTTTGCCCATGAAATGCACTTAACATTTCTAACCCTTAGTGTTATGTAGGTTAGCTTCTTATATATTCCATCTCCCCCATAGCTCGAGATGGTATCAGTTGTACCATAACCAATTGCACTGGCATCTGTTTGTAATAGCACAGCCGAGTTGACCTCTGTGGCTTTCCATATTAGTAAGTCATTAACATATTAAATGTGTTAATGGTGTCAATTTTGACTTAAGTGGCTGGACAATGCATCCCAGCTGCACAAACAATTGATTAGTGGCAACCACTGCCTAACATGCCGATTCCTAAGTTATTCCCACAATAAGGATATCATCCAACTATACCATAATTCTATGATTTTGGTGTTGCAGCAGTCCCAACACTGGTTTAAAATGTTTTCCCCCCAGTTTGATATTGAATAGCAAGGATCTTAAATTAATACTTCCCATAGACTAGCCTGTTGCACACTAAATCTTTGCACTGCTAAACATATCCATTTTTAAAATTAATATATTGCACAACATTGTGAAGTATTGATAATCCATAATAATACGGCATCCCCCATCTTTCTTATTTCTAATAAAGATGTTTGAGACAAATCCTGTTGTTCAGGTTTAGTTTATTTCATACCAGCATGTATATCTATCCGGTTATGTACTGGAGGGTTTTGTTCGTGTAGAACTCTATCAGATATCCCTTAAACTGCTAAGGATATATCTGTCCATGGATATATTACACCAAGCATCAACATGAAGTTGCAATATCCCCCCAACTTCCGTGCTCCCTATTAATACTGGAGCCCCAAATTCACCTACTTCCATGGTTATTGGTGGTAACCAAGTTATTTTCCTTGGTTTCATATGCGGTTGTGGAGAGCCTAAAGGTTAATGTTAGTTTGCATCACCACAGTGGTCGTCCCGGCCAAACCCTAAACAGGACGCTGCTGCTGGGTACCTCTGCCCAATTCTTTGTAGTATAATTACAAAAACACACTACCTCTCTTAGGATGCACATAAGGTTAATGTCTTCCCCAGAAATCCTTTAATCAGCCCCAAAGTCAAGCCACCACGCCAATTCTTTACCTGTTTAGACAGGTCTCCCCCCCCCCCCCCAAATAACGGGGTCTATAGCCCTTTGCTCACATAGTATAGTGAAGTAGGGTCTAGAGCTGGCTGAATGGCCCTTCAACTACACATTTGAAAAATAGTGCTAATGGCATCCTTAAGGTCACTAATTTTGTACACCTTTTTTAAAAACATGCGGGCCAAAGCTGTATGCCCGCCATGAGACCTTTCAGAGTATTACGGCCTCCCAACATGTCTGCAAATGCACCTGTAACAATGGCTACATTGAGAGCACCACAATATTCCCGGGGTATAGAAACCTTGCCAACACTTCAGCAAACTCTTAGCTTGAAGTTAATGGGTGGACTCACAGTCCTTCAATACTCACAGCCATCCTCTCGAAATCATTCTCCGTGAGTTCTGCTGGCAGTACTGCTCCTCATGTTCGCCAGGTTGTTTTCCCCCCCTTCAATAGGGGACAGTGGCTCCATCACCTGCTCAGGCTTTACCCCGTCAGACCTTCCATACCCTCCTCAGAGGCGTCCGACATTTCATGCAGCCCATATGGGAAACTGCTGTGGGACTTATATTATTTGCCCACTGTGGCTACCTCCAATCCCGGAGCCTGCCAATATGTAGAATTTTACTCCAGCAAACCGCTCCAGCCGACTTACATGCTCTCGGGCACTAGTCGTCGCGGGTGCTTAATATATGGGACCGCCCCTGCCGACCTTGGTGCTCTCGGGCACTAGTCGCACGCGGTATATCCCACAGCCCGTCCCCATGCCTACGGGCACTGGACCGTTCCCCATGGTCCTGGTCCTCACGGGCACCTCTACCCATTTAGGGTGAAGTTTGGCACTCGCTCCCATCTGGGAGATGCTGGTGCCGACATTTATTGCTGGCTGCTGCTGGTCATTAAACAACAGCCCTTCAGCTCTATACTGACATCAGTAGCTGGCTCCCTGCTGTTCAGCATCCCACCAGTAACGACCTGTGGCTGTGCCCTGACGTCCTTAGCTGGCTCCCTGCTGTTCAGCAACACACCAGTCTCTTCAGAATACAGCAAGCACGTCTGGAAAAAGCACCAAAAAGGTAAGGGAAATTTGTTCTTACCTGTACTGGTTTTCAGCCTGCCGTTTTCGGAGGAACGTCCTTCCTCCCGCAGCCCCACGGACCCCGTAGCGCAGGTCCATGGGCTGCTGTACCCGATGTCGGCTCTCTCCTCTCCCGGGTGGTGCAGCTGCTTCAATCAGCTGCGGAGCGCCTAACGACTGCATCTAAAAATAGACCCGACTTGGTCTAGAAACTCCCCGGGCCGTGTAGGTTTGTTTCCCGCCCGGCAACAGTCAATCTTGCCGGTGCGGGGAGCGACGTCGGGCACAGCTGTTCTGTGCTAAAAATAGCCGTTTGGGAATCCTCTCCGGAGAATTCACACTAACGGCTGCTGCTGCTGTTTCTGGCTGCAATATTTCTGCAGTCTCTCTCCAGCTCCTGCAGCTTCTTGTATTTCCTACCTGCAAGGTAAGTGGAAAATTTTTTGCAGTCTCTTACCTGCTTCTTTGCCTTTCTCTCTAGGGAGACGTCGTCTCCCACTTCTGACTCGTTCAATGCGTGTATGCGATATGACACGCATGCACAGTAGCGGGCTTCTTTCATGGAGTCCCTCACGTGACTCCGAAGTAAAATCGGAAATGGATGATCTTAAAATCTTTCTGGCTGCTGAAATGAAGACTTTTGGAGAGAAATTTCAAAAGGCACTAGACACCTTCAAGGTAGATTTTAGAGCAGAAATGCACGCCACAGTTCAACAAATGCTTGAAATCTGGAAGAGGACGAGGGAGGAAGAGGTCAAAGACCAGATGGAAGTGATGGAAGCCAGACTCGTTTCGGTGGAAACAAATGTTCAAACAGAGGTGGACCCCATTCGCCACGAACTTGATCAACACAGAATAGCGATAACCGAGCTTGAGAAATGTGCGACGACAAGTGCGGAAACAGTAAATCAGCTCCTTACTGAAAACCAACGCCTCACAAACATGGTGAGCAAATTAAATGATAAATGTATTGATCTGGAGGGGCGTCAAAGACGTAAGAATCTAAGAATTGTAGGGGTGAAAGAAGGAAGCGAGAGGGAAATGGGCACCCGGGATTTCGTGGCAGACCTACTACATGAAGTCTTAAAATTGGATCACAAACCTCTACTCGGCCTAGCCCATAGAGCGCAGCGACGTCGTACACAAGAGGTTGCCCATCCAAGACAAATTATTGTAAATGTCCTACAGAATCATGAATTTGATGAGATAATGAAGAAATGTGTTCGGAGCGGTCAACTTCTTTTTGAAGGCGTGAGATTTAGCATTTACCGAGATTACTCGACAGAGGTCTTCAAGAAAAGAATGCTGTTCAATGAGACCAAAAGAATATTGAAGAGTGTACCGGATTTGAAATACAGCCTGCTCTATCCCGCAAGGCTAAGAGTCACCTACAATTCCAATGAGTTCTTTTTTACAGACCACGAAAAAGCACTCGAATACGCCAAGGAAGTCGGTAACGTGCCCACAGACTGAAGAATCTACATCACTCCTTAGGGGCCATGGACTAAGATGACCGTCAGATCTAAAAGGACCTTTAAAATTCGTTCAAGAACTTTAAAGACACTTGGAAACCGAAAATGATGGAGGACATTGGATAAAAACTGTGATCTTTCGAGGGTTTTTCCCTCTTTTTTCTCTTTATTGTTTTGGCTCTTTTTCGTTTACTAATCATTACTATTATATGTAAATTCACATCTAACTATATAGGTAACAACTAATACTTATTAAATATCCTTATTTCCACTAAAATTATTAACATTATCAATTCTTATAAAAAGTTAATACGGTATAAGATGGATAACAATGATCAATAATTAATAGTCTTTGATAAATGAAGAAAGGAATTACATAATATAGTATATAGAAAGATATGTAAGAGGTAAATTAACCTATATCATAATTAAGATTGACGGGTTTCCTTTTCTTTTTTTCGCACTATCTTTCAATTTAAAATCATTTTGCTGTCTTGAAACTTTCTGCAGGGTTACGTGTTGATACTAGTATGCATGTGGGTATGTATACATATATATATATATATATATATATATATATATATGCGTGTACGTAGGTAGGTGCATATATATTGTGTGGGTATAAGTATGACTAGGTAAATAAGTTTGATACTCCCAAAGAAGTTGATTGAATGTTAAATATAATTTTTTTTTTTTTCTTTCCTCTTCCTCGGGCACGGAGCTGGGAATTTTTTCGTTTTACAAAGGCTACGGAAGTCTTTAGAATTCTAGCCACGTTAGTGTGGCTATCACTAACTACACTAACTGTAGATGTAGTTCTTTTTTCCTCACCCTACACTAACCAACCCTATCACTTTTCTTTCTTTAAATATTTCTCTAACTCAAGGTTTGAATGGAAAAACAAGACCAAGGCAAGGATATATGATCGGAAGAATGATGTATTCGAATTTAAATTCATCTATCTGAGGTTTGGGAGCAGGGTCAGGTTCTATGTGTTGTTCCTTCTGCCCGGTTATAGACCACCTCAGATGCAATATGCAAGATGCTAACATGACAAGAAGGGGTCAGGGAATAACATTTTGTAGTTGGAATGTCAAGGGAATCAATGAACCAATTAAGAGAAGTAAAGTTTTGGCACACCTAAATCTAATCAAAACAGATATAATATTTCTTCAAGAGACACATCTTAAAAAGGAATCTCAACACAGACTTAAAGCTAAGTGGATCGCTGAATCATATCATTCCTCTTTTTCCCACAAGTCAAGAGGAGTAGCAATAGTAATTCATAAAGTAATACCTTTTGCGACCTCTTCAATAATAGTGGATATGGATGGCAGATATATTATAGTGGTTGGAGAGTTAAATGGAGAAAAAGTGATCCTTCTAAATGTTTATGGGCCTAACTTCGATAACCCCACTTTTTTTAACAAAACATTTAATAAAATTCCTGAATTTGCACAATACAAATTAATAATTGGAGGATACTTCAATTGTACATTAGACCCATACTTAGATAGATCATCAAGGCAAAAAAAAGCAACATCCAATTCAAGTGTATTTTTAAATTCATTTATTAATACCACTAATATTAAGGATATCTGGAGAATAGAAAACCCAACCGGACGGGAATATTCATTTTATTCACCAGTACACAAAACATACTCAAGAATAGATTACTTTTTAGTTGACTCTACGTTTATTCCATTTACTTATAATTCAAAATATCATAACATCATAATCTCAGATCACGCACCAGTAACATTCATGATTAAATTAAATGGAATGTCCGAGAAACAAACATATTGGAGACTTAACCCACAAATCTTGAACGAAAGATCATGCCAGGAATATATTATTAAACAAATCCAAATATTTTTTGAGGTAAATGACAACCCTGACACACCTGCTTCTCTTATGTGGGAGACGTTTAAAGCGTATGTTCGAGGTACATTAATCTCTGCCCAAGCATTTTATAATAAAGAAAACAGGATTAAACAACAAGCACTGGAAAGTGAAATTAAGCAACTAGATACAGAAAATGCGAGAACGCCATCTACGTTAAAACATAATAAAATTGCTGTACTGAAATATAAATTAAATAAAATGTACTCAGAACAAGTAATAAAACTTTATCAAAAAACCAAACAATTACAGTTTCAATTTGGAGACAAACCACAAAAACTATTAGCACGCCAGCTGCGAAAAATGGAAGGGGAAAAAATAATTCATAAAATTAGAACAGAGACAGGAGAATTATTAAAAATGCCCAAGGATATAAATGATAGATTTCTACAATACTATCATAACCTTTATTCAACTAAAACTGTAGCACAATCAGAAGGAATAGCAGATTTTTTAATAAAATGTAATTTAAAAGGTTTAGATTCAAATGATAGAGAATTATTAGAAAGGGAAATTACGATAAAGGATATTGAGGAGTCTATTGGCTCTCTAAAAAATGGTAAGGCAGTAGGACCAGATGGTCTAGGTTCAGAATTTTACAAAAAAAATCATGATTTGCTGTGCCCACGCTTGCAAAGACTATATGATTATATCTACACCCAACAGAAACTCCCAGACACCTTAAATGAATCTATAATAACGCTTATTCCTAAAGTTGATAAAGATCCGGAAGATCCGGGATCATACAGAGCAATTGCACTTCTGAATACAGACCAGAAAATACTAACTAAAATACTAGCACGTAGATTAAGTACAGTGATGAATAAATTAATACACCCTGACCAAACAGGCTTTATTCAGAAACGGTATTCATATTATAATCTAAGAAGATTATTTAATATTATATATACCAAGAGAATTATTAATGAAGATTTAGCAATAATCTCACTTGACGCTGAAAAATCATTTGATCAGGTCGAATGGCCTTATTTATTTTCGGTGATGGAAAAGATGCAGCTAGGGGAGAAATTTTGCACATGGATAAAACTGCTATACACAAATCCTACGGCTAGAATACTTACCAACCAAAGACTGTCATCTAAATTCAGTCTATCTAGAGGTTGTAGACAAGGATGCCCGTTATCTCCATTACTATTTGCACTTGCAATTGAGCCACTTGCAGAAAGAATTAGGGGGCATCCGGAAATATATGGGTATAACACTAAAGACACAGTAAATAAAATTTCTCTATACGCAGATGACGTATTAATTTACATCACAAAACCAGAAATTAGTATCCCAAACCTATTAAAACTAATGAACCAATTCGGTGCACTTTCAGGATACAGAATAAATTGGAATAAAAGTGGAATTATGCCAATAAGGGAACATAACAAACAGATAATACAACAATTCCCATTTAAAGTAGTAAATGAAAAATTTAAATATCTAGGTATTTATGTAACTAAGATATATACATCATTATTTAAAGCAAATTTCCCCCCATTATTGAATAAATTACATAAGAATATCCAATACTGGAAAACATTACCTATTTCAATGGTTGGCAAAATTAATGCCATAAAAATGATTTTTTTACCGCAAATATTATACCTTTTTCAGACGATTCCGATATACCTGGCAAAAAACTTCTTTAAAAAAATGGACTCTATTGTTAATGATTTTATCTGGGATTATAAGAATCATAGGATAAGCAAAAGACACCTGTGTAAATCAAAAAATAATGGAGGCTTGGTTTTACCTAACTTTTTGTTTTATTTCTGGGCAGTTAATATTAAAAATATGAACTTCTGGTTGGGAGAAATAGACCAGCAACCAGACTGGTTAAAAATGAAAAGGAAGATTGTATGCCTTATGATATTGGTTCGATATTATTTGCTACGTCTAAATTAAACAAGAAAATATACAGGGAAAACCCTATAATATTTAGTGCTATAAAAATTTGGAAACAATTAAAAAAGACATTAAAATTAGATAACTTTTCTCTTTTTCTTCCAATTGTGAATAATTCATTGTTTAAGCCTTCATGTTTAGACGGGGGTTTTACACAATGGAAGAATTATGGAATTAAATATATGGGACACCTTTACAAGGAAGGCTCTTTTTTGACATTTCAGGAGTTGCAACAGATTTATGGACTTCGAGGAAATGATTATTTCAGATATCTTCAACTTAGAGATTATGTTAAATCGAATTCTAAAAATTTTCGAAATAGAAACCAAGATATTCTTGATGAATGTTGGAATAAGCATCCTAATACAGAAAAATTAATATCTTATATATATACAATATCTTATTAGACAGTGACATTCCTTTGACGGACTTACACAGACAAGCATGGGAAAAATAATTAAATCAGGTAATAACGAAAGACACTTGGGAAGAAAGTTTACAACACATACATCAGTGTTCCCTAACGCAAGCCACTCTCTAATACAATTTAAAGTAATACGTAGGTTACATTACGCCAAAACAAAATTACATAAAATTTTTCAACATATCTCACCTATATGTGATAAATGTCAACATTTAGAAGCTACGTTATCGCACATGTTTACAAAGTGTACAAAAATTTAAATTTTTTGGGTAAATATTTTTAGTATAATATCCAAAGTAACCAACACACAACTGGAACCAAACTCAAAATTAATAATACTAGGAATATTAGAATTAAATCAAACACTTAGAATAACACAAAGAAACTTTATCGATTACAGTTTAATAACAGGAAAAAAATTAATCCTAAAATTTTGGAAAGGCCCTACGGCCCCCACAATCAAAATGTGGATTATAGAAATGACGGAGACCTTAAACGTGGAAAGAATCAGATTTTCCCTGTTGGACAAACAGGAATTATTCGTTGGAACATGGTCTCCTTTTATTGATTACTTAAAGGGTCAGAATAGTTCAGCACAGGAACCTGACTAGCACCCAGACTAAAGATTGGATGAAATGCTATACTTCGAAATGTACGAACATATCTCGAATGATGTTTTTAAACTCTAACAAATTTTTCCATTCTCCTTCAATTACCTCTTTCACTCCTCTTCCTTTTTTTTTATTTTAGTTTTCTTTTTCCTTCTTCCCTCTCTCTATTTCATCTATCCCTTTAGCTCTATCTAGTTATAAAAAAACGAAGAAAAATGCAAAAAGTATTGGAGACAATGTAATAATAACTGACAATATTATCAATTTAAAAATGTAAGACAGTAATGATGTAATAGATTATGTACCTATCTCCAATAAAAAAATAAAATAAAAAAAAAATAAATAAAATTTTAAAAAAATTAGGCATCTTGTCATAGTGGGTGTGTGTACATATTCATGTAATCTCTTCAAGCATGCGTAGTTGAGCGTGACTTCGTGTCCCTTTCCCCTTCGTTCTAATTTCTTTACTATCTCCTGCTGAAGTCTTTCTACTGCTACTTTTTATCTAGAATTTCTCTCTGTTCTTATATCGTTACTTTCTAATCTACTAGCAGTCTGGTTTCTGCCTTATTTCTTTCTAAGTTATTTTTCTATCCCTAGTCTAAATCAACCATGCCTGTTAACTCTTTCCTCACAATCCATCCTTTTCTTTTTGCTACGCACCCTTGATTTACACTATCTCCTCCTTTTCTAATGCTAGCAGAAGGTTCTTCACCTCCCTATCCTCCTCTCGTAGGTCATACTGTGGTCTGAGGGCCATTATGGTGGCTGCACTGTTCTTCGTCAGGGCTGTTTCTATCAATCGCTGAGCCAATCCCCGTACGCAGGGAATGATACAACATCCGAACAAACACAGTAACCCCACCATGACTATCACTGATGTTAGGGCAGATGTAAAGATGTGCTTCCATTTCCCAAACCAGGAGTCTAGAAACCCGGTCCAGGAGGTGTCAACTCCAGAGTTCTCAGCCAATTCGATAGACAGAGAGGTGAGCCCTGCTAGGGCTCTTGACACTGACCCATCCGGAGCAGTGTTGTTGGGGATGAATGTGCAACATTGTTTGCCAAACATTAGAACACACCCCTCCCTTCTCGGCCAGTAGCATGTCCAAGGCCAGGCGATTTTGCCAGGCCATTTGGCTGGTAGCTGTCAGTTGTTCCGCTAATCCTTCAACCGCATCTCGAGTGTAATTTATAAAGCGTGTTAATTGTAGTATAAGTAGTTGATCCAGTCCACATTTTTATTAATTGTGGACCACCAGAAGAGTATGGACTCAAAGCCCGCAGCTATCTGATTTCTGGCTTTAAATTCATCGGGTACCCCTCTTGGCACCCCTATCGCATCTATATAGATGTGTGTGTCCAATGATCCTCTCACCTTTCTCTTTTGTCGTCGGCTTCCTTTATTGAGTTCTACAGCATGTTCTACTGCTATGGTGAAGGGCATCATCAGTTGTATGAGGGTACAGGTTCCCGTCCATGACCCTGGTAACTGGGGCCACAGGGTATTCTCCCCGCACCACCACCAGACATCGGCTCTACTGACTATCTGCTTGTTCAGCCAGGAGCTATTGAACAGTGGCCCCTGTTCTTCAGCCGTTATGTTATACGTCTGATTGCAGTTGAGCACCTCCCCCATGTCCTGTCCCTCTGGGTTATTTCTTGTATAGCACTCAAACCCCTCCTCCCCAAAAGGAATGGTAAATGGAGGAGGTCGAGGGTCTTCCCTTCGGCCCTTCGTATTGTTGTTGCTGGCCGGAAATAGGTAATGATAACTCTGGCATATCTCATTTTTTGTAAGAGGGGATTCGTGAATAGCTGTAGTATACATGTCATAGCCCTAGGTGTTCTATCCCAATTCAGGGGAAATGGTACTGGGACCAGCTGAGCTCCAGCGCAGGCGTAACAATTGGTTCGTTGCATACTTCTGGCTGTGTACATCATCCAGGCAAGCCAGGTGTTGACTCCTTTTCCCCCTGTTGGTATTCCCTTCTCATATAACTGCATTAATCCTGTTTCTCCTGCTACTATCATTATCTTCAGCTTCTTAGACTCATTTTCCCTAGTGACATTGCTAACTACTGGTGGTGCTGGTGTTGCCCCGGGATCCCTATTCTGACTGTCATCTATCTTGAACACCTCTCCCCTATCCTCGTATATTACCATCTTCCCATCTCGCTTTACTTCTATCTCAAACTTCAGACATGCGTCCTTCCCTGTTTTATCTGCACATATCCAATACCTACCACTTTCCTGTATCTGAATACTCTGTATGCTCACATATACGCGTCCTGGCAATTTCTCGTTCGGGTTTTGATATACTCTCCACCTATCAGTTTGATAGGTGGTCCAATGCCACCCATATTTTGATGAAGTAAACACCGCGTGCCAATCTTTACAGGGATGGGTGTATACATACATTCTATAGCCGCACCACCTTTTTCCTTTACATACATTAAATGGGATGGTGGTGGACCTTCTATTTTGTGGTATTGTGATTTTTATGCATGTTACATTACTTACAAGTTGGGTAACACCCCAACACACGACCCACCAACACGAAATCTTCATTTTTCCTGCGGGTTCTTGGTAAATATTAAAGTCAATGGTTCTTCTCCTTTGCGCACTGTCCACGGGCTGATATCGTCTGGTGGGGCCTCCACAGGACCCTTAACTCGACGCGTGTGTCCACCCTTTCTCTTTTGTTCGTACTGCTGTCTCCGTGATTAGTAATACCAAGTAGGGTCCAGTCCACTTAGGTTGCAGCTTTTCTTCTTTCCACGTTTTTATTAATACCCAGTGTCCAGCCTTGACTGAGTGAATCGGAAAGTCCAGTGGTGGGCTCTGGGCCAGCAATCCTTTAATTTTTAGTTCTGCAAGAGATTGGGACACTGCCAGTAAATAGTTCCTCAGGAACACATCGTTCCCTTGTATTGTTGGGACTCCTTCTATCTTCCCTAAGTATGGGAGCCCGAATAACATTTCATATGGTGATAACCCTATGTCTTTTCGAGGTGCCGTTCGGATTCTCAACAGGGCTATCGGGAGGCACTTAGTCCAGGGGAGTCTCGTTTCCTCTATCAACTTGGTGATTTGGGTCTTTAAGGTGCCATTCATCCTTTCCACCTTTCTTGAGCTCTGGGGATGCCATGGTGTATGCAATTTCCATTCTATTCCCAGTGCTTCACATATCATTTCATGTGTTTTGGAGGCAAAATGGGTCCCTCTATCTGAGTCTATTGTTTCCACAATCCCATATCTGGGTATAATTTGTTCTAGTAATATCTTGGCTACCACCTGTGCGGTGGCAGTTGCCGTGGGGAATGCCTCTACCCATCTGGTGAAATGGTCCACTACAACTAACAGGTACTTCCATGTTCGTACCCGGGGCAGCTCGGTAAAATCTATCTGTATTCTTTGGAAGGGCCTAACTGCTAATGGTTGTCCTCCACCTGGGACTGCTCCCATGAATTTCTTATTAATTCGCTGACATATCACACAGCCCCTTATGACCTGTTTGGCCATGGTAAACATCCCACAGCAAGCGTAGGTTCTGAGGAGGGTGTCACAGAGGGCTTGTGTTCCCCAATGGCTTTGCCCATGTAATCACCCTAATAACTCCCTCATTATTTCTTTGTTCAATAGCTGCTTTCCATTTGGTAGCCACCATTTCCCATTTGAAGTACGCTGAGCCCCCATATCTTTCATGTTTTCCTGTTCTTTCTCACTAAAGATAGGTATCTTTTCCTCTGGTTCCCTTAACAGTATTAGTGACTTCATTTCTACCATCTGTTCTGTGGCTGCTCTTTTTGCAACCTCATCCACTGCCCTATTTCCTCTGGCCTCCAGGGTGTTACCCTTCTGATGCCCTACACATGTGCTATGGCTATTCGTTCTGGTGTTTGCAATGCTTCCAGTGTCTGCCCTATCAATTGCTCATGCGCTAATTCTTTACCTCGAGTTTTTATCATTCCTCGCTCTTTCCAGATCTTCCCAAACGTGTGTACTACTACAAAAGCGTATTTTGAATCGGTATATACTGTTCCTTCCTTCCCCTCCAATAATTCTAAAGCTCTCATTAATGCAAATAATTCACAAGATTGAGCTGACCAACTACCAGGCAGCCTGCCGCTTTCAATTTCCTCCATAGTTTCCCCGTTCACTATACCGTACCCACTATGTATTTTTTCCATCTATGCACCTGGAGGATCCATCTATAAACCACCGGCTGCCCTCAGCCAGAGGTTGCTCTTCTAAGTCTTCTCTACTTTTTGTCTGTAAATCTATTATTTCACTACAGCAGTGTACTGGGCCCTCTTCCTTGTCACCCTGTTTCTCTGCTGGATACAGGAATTGGGACGGGTTAAGGTTCTTATCCGTAATTATCATCAAATCGTCTTTTTCCATCAGGATGGCCTCATACTTTAAAAGTCTGGAGTCTGTTAACCATCTGTTGGATTTCTGAGTGAGTATGGTTCTTACTGTGTGTGGTGTAGAAACAACCAGAGTGCCTCCAAAGGTTAATTTCCTACACTCTTCCACCAATATTGCGGTAGCTGCTACCGCTTGTATGCATCCCGGCCATCCCCTGGAGACTGGATCTAATATTTTCGAGAGGAAGGCCACTGGCTGTCGATTTCCCCCTCTTTTCTGGGTGAGTACCCCTAGTGCCACCCCCTTGTCTGAATTTACAAACAGGTGGAAAGGTTGTTCTACTGAGGGCAGAGCCAACACGGGAGCAGTAATCAAACTGTTCTTTAATTTCCCAAATTTCACTTCCTGTTCTGGAGTCCACTGAACTTTGTCTTTTTCTTCTCCCAATTTATCATACAGGAATTTTACTTGTCTGGAGTAATCATCTATCCACAGTCGACAGTATCCTATCAATCCCAGGAATTTTCGGATCTCTTTCCTATTCTTTGGTAGTGATACACCCGTGATCCCAGCTATCCTTTCGGGGTTTATTCGTCTTTTTCCTCCACTGATATCAAACAAGTTCTTGTTAAAACTCTACTCTTCTTTGTCCTCCTGTTCACTTACCTCAGGGCTATTGTCTATTCGTACCTGTGGGACAGCCCTCATGTAATTATGGAAATCGTACTAGGTATCTCAACCTTCTAAACGAACATCGGTCGGTGATTTAGAAAACTCATACATACACCTTGTCTTCAGGTTTAAAGGATCCTTCTTCCTGGTCCATCTCCGACAGCTTTTACTTTACCTGTTCATAAATAGACTTGTGTATCATTATTAACTGTTTCATATACTTTTTAAATTCTATCTGTAACTGTTCCAAACTCGGTCCCGTGCAGGAACCTCTCCATTGTGTCACCTGCTGGTTAGTTTGCATGCAACATTTCTTCAGTGCCAATGATTCTGACTTACCCTGGACATCTCTTCCAGATGCTGTTTCAGCTGCTTTGTCTGCATTTTAATTTAACTTCTTTGACATGTACTTTTTCCATTTCACCATACAATTTCAAAATTCCCAATCTAGTCTGAACTATATCCTGCCTTTCCCAAGGTCATCATCTGCTGTCTTATATTCTGAAGTATTTCTCTCTCTTCACTTGTGGAACAAACCAACAAATTGTCCACATCAGCAAATACTTTCTAAGGGTATACCATATAACCATATATCGAACCTGCCTCCACCACCTTCACTGGAAGCTCATTCCACACAGCTACCACTCTCTGAGTAAAGCTGTCTGGCTCTCTCTCTCTGTCTGTATCTCTGTGTCTGGCTCTCTCTGTCTGTATCTCTGTGTCTGGATCTCTCTGTCTGTATCTCTGTGTCTGGCTCTCTCTCTCTATCTGTATCTCTGTGTCTGGCTCTCTCTCTCTGGCTGTATCTGTGTCTGGCGCTCTCTCTCTGTCTGTATCTCTGTGTTTCGGTGTCTGTATCTCTCTCTCTCTCTGTTTCTCAACTTGAATGTCTACCATAAAACAACAAACCATAAAAGCTGGTCATGTTTCATCAATTAACTTATTTCCAATTATTTCAATCCATATTCACCATTATTTTAAATGTCCATTTCCTAACACTAGTAACAATTTTCCAAATTAACTTTACTGACAAGAAATCTAAAAGAACATCAAGAAACGATTAAAAGAAAATCAAAAGCTGATTTTTACAACTTCCCTTTTTCAGGTTACGAGGATACAAAGAGTTAAGTTTACAGCTTGTTCGCAATCCAATTTGAACTACAGTGGAAATGCTCGCTCCCGCCACTGTGTTCAATTTTACAACTTGCTCATTCCAACCTTTCATCTTACAACCATTCGTTCCAAACCGGTTTTTACATACAAATCACATTCGTTCCATTCTTACTTCAAATAGATTATTCATTTTATATTTTCTCCCTGTCCTGCACTCTTGTCCCCGGCCTTTGCCGTCTTCTTATCTGCTACTTTCGGGAGTAACTCCCTCATCATCCTGTCTCTCTCTGTTCCTTATTTGCTGTTATTCTACTGCCTGCAACATAATCTTTACTACTTGTTTTTCCCTTCTGTGAATAGCAATTGATCTAACTGTTCTTGTCAGACCTAAAGGATCTTCAAGGAGGCTATTTAACAAACCCCCTTCCCCTCAGGGTCCTCTCCTAGGTACCTCCCTCGGGGGTCTAATTTCAACCGAACTTATCTTCCCCTTCTGCCCTTTGACTCCCCGTCCTGTTGGCCGGGTGATCTTCCTCCACCCCAGCCTCTGTCTTCTCTTTCCTTTGGGTATTTTGGCCCCCTCCGGCTCTGCATTTGTCCCAACGGACTATACCTTATCATTGTTGGCTTCTCCAACCCCTGGTTATTTCCTGCCCTCCAGGGTCCAGCATTTGCCCCAACGGACTATTGGGCAGAATGCGGGGATTTGGCCCACAGCCTTTTCCCCTCCCTTCTGGGTTTGCCTTGCAGCCCCCCTGAATTATTCAGGGCATCAACCACAAGGTCTTTCCACAATCGCCCAGGAAATACTGTATTAGTGATTGTTCCTACCTGGGTTCTGTGCACAGAAATTGCTCGATTGATTTTTCACGAATTCCAACTACTCCCACTTCTTTGCCGAGTCTCTGTGTGGTCCGGATACTACTGCTTAAACAGCTGACGGCAAGCAAGGAGTCTGAGACCGCTGAACTCAGCAGGGTGCACCTTCCCTTCGTCCGTCTACTCCCGTCAGCTGTCCAGAGTATTGGATCCCGGAACGAGCCCCCAAGTTGTGAGATTCAAAAATCACAAATGCTCTTGAGACAAATTCAGACAAAGAAGTGTTTTTATTAATTTCATATTCTGCAGAATAGGTGCCTCTCCTCTGATGTCCCCTAGAGGCACACCGAAGATGGAGATGCTTTCTATCTTTATACATTTCATTTCATTATTATCACATTCTCATCCCTCCCCATTGAGCTTCTTCCAATCATAACATAAAGCCCTGTTTCCCACGAGAACGTCTTGGAACGCCCACCTAACATCAAAGACACCTCCCCTATCATGCATCGCATGTGCATTTAAATTAGGCATCTTGTCATAGTGGGTGTGTGTACATATTCATGTAATCTCATCAAGCATGCGTAGTTGAGCGTGACTTTGTGTCCCTTTCCCCTTCGTTCTAATGTCTTTACTATCTCCTGCTGAAGTCTTTCTAATGCTACTTTTTATCTAGAATTTCTCTCTGTTCTTATATCGTTACTTTCTAATCTACTAGCAGTCTGGTTTCTGCCTTATTTCTTTCTAAG